>JADRCD010231406.1:10955-39576 GCA_019843815.1 Montemys delectorum
AAAAAAAAAAAAAAAAAAAAAAAATCACTGCTGCAAATTATTTTTTAAAAATTAATATAAGGCTGTACTTGTGCCACTCAGGAGGCAGAAGCAGAACTGTCAACCAGGGTTACAAAGTGAGACAAGAAAACCTCTCCGCTGCATTAGTGTGCTGCTGTGTTAGCCACAGAACAGCTCCAGTGCTGGGCATGCTTCAGTGCTGAGCAATGGGGGCACACACTTTTGACCCCAGCACTCAGGAGGCAGAGGCAAGTAGCTCTCTGGGAGCTCCAGGCCAACGTGATCTACATAGTAAGTTCTGGGTTAGCCAGGGATACACAAGCCAGACCCTGTCTCAGGAAAGGGGGGAGCGGGGAATGGCTCTAAAGATGCTTTTTATCATAATTGTTTACTTAAAATTCAAAATACTAAGTTTTTCATTTTTAAGAAGTTTCTAGTCAGGCATAGTGGTGTGTGCCTTAAATCCCAACATTCAGGAAACAGAGGCCTGAAGATCTCTGAGTTTAAGGCCAGTATGGTCTACAGAGCAAGTTCCAGGATAGCCAGAGCTACACAGAAAAACCCTGTCTCTGGGGCGGGGAGGGGAGTGCTTCTGTTTAGTTTAGGATTTCATGGTTTGGAGCTAGAATGCCCTCTAAGATTCCTAAAGTTGTTTTTTGTTTTGTTTTGTTTTGTTTTTGTCCTCAGCTAATCGTGCAAAGAGGTGACTATAATGTGATGAGGGTCCTAACGTCATCAATGACTAATCCATTAAGTTCACAGCTGATTGGCCCGATGGAGTGGGAGTGGGTCACTCGTTCAGTCTCCTGTTTCTCTACTCCCCTCAGCTACATGAGGTGAGTCTTGTGAGCTTTGCTCCCTGCTATATAGTCAGGAAAGACTGGAGCAAAATAACCACAGACCCCAGGAAACTGTGGGCCACAGTAAATCTTTCCTATTCTGATCTTTTTCATTTCAGATGACTAATGCATATAATGATTTTGGCTAAAGACCTATACATTCTTGACATGAATTTAAACCTAAAACACAAAAGCCATTTTCACAGTCTATAGCTCTGGCTAACATGCCTTTTGGCTCAGTCCTGAAAGTCAGCTCTTTACACTCTGGCATTGCCGTCCTCCACTGCCTTTCAAACTAATTCAGGGGCAAGTTCCTGTCAGGAGCTCTAGAGGTGGGAAATCTGGTCCTTCTCAACCTCACAACCATCTTCTTCAGCGATGGCCACAGAACTCAGTCTATTCTCTTACTTAAGCTTTCTGAAATTAAATCTTGTTCCCGTTTTATCTTGAACTCCTCCAGCACTGCAGGAGGAATTGTCCCAAAGTCACCATAGCCACACTGCAGTACCTAGTTCTCTGTGACAATGGTAATTCCCCCAGTCACTTCCTCTACTTTCTAAGAATGAAAAAACAAATCATCCAGGGCTGAGAAATTCTAAATCAGTCGCTCTGTCAGAAGCGTGCTACCAGAACCGTGCACTCCCCGCTGTGTTCACTCCCTGCCATTTACTCCCTTACCCTGGGCTTCTTAAGGGTGATGCTTCGTTTGGAACAAGCGCACATCTTGCGTGGATTTCTCCACAGATGCCACACAGAACACGCATGCTAACCCTTTCACATTCACAGATATACTCTAAGCACCAAGCAAAGGACTCACCTTGTATCTGGTCTGCTCTCGATCATAGATTTTCTTCAGGGACACCACTTTGGGAGAGAAGAAGTTCCCTAGCTTGGCAAGGTAGACACCATTCCTAAGGCCCTCCTCTAGCTCCGTGGTGGGCGGCAGGTCCTCTCCTAGGCATGCTTCCATCCACCTGCACAAGAGAAAATGACGGTCAGAAAGCCTTTGCAGATTTTAATTTCTATTCTCCTGAACCAAATGTAAGAACACTCTTGAGCACATTCCACGAGCACAGGCTTCCCAGCTGTGGCTGGGACCTTAAGCTGAGGGTGAAAGCCAGCTTCTCCACCAGCGTGGGGCTGCTCCATGAACCTCAAATTCTGCCTTGTTACCTCTTTGCAAGGCTGGGAAGATCCATTTGCAACTGAAGCCACGGTCTCAACCACTTACTGGTTGTCACTGGTAGCTTTTTCAGAGCGGTGACCTTCTAGGCTCAGGCACTAAGGTTGCTTTTAACAGTCAGCTAGCTAAAATGCTGAAGGAGGAATCTCCCAAGGAAAAAGTAAATAACAAGTTTTCTCTTAAATAACAGGTTCCCCTCTTTTCCCTGTTTTTTTTTTTTTTTTTTTTTTTTTTTTGAATAATGAATTATTTTTAAGTGGCTTCTTGGAGACAGGAAAGACATGCTACATAAAGGGAAATGGAAACTTCCACTGGAACCTGAGCTCAAGAGTTCAGGAAATGGAAACTAAACATAATTTCATTTTTTTGCTTTCTTTTCTTTTTTTTTTGTTTGTTTGTTTTTGTTTTTGTTTTTGGAGACAGGGTTTCTCCGTGTAGCCCTGGCTGTCCTGGAACTCACTCTGTAGACTAGGCTGGCCTTGAACTCAGAAATCTGCCTGCCTCTGCCTCCCAAGTGCTGGGATTAAAGGTGTACAACACCACTGCCCAGCTTTTCTTTCTTTCTTTTTTTTTAAAAATTCATTTATTTTATTTATATGAATACACTGTAGCTGTCTTCAGACACACCAGAAGAGGGCATCAGATCCCATTACAGATGGTTGTGAGCCACCATGTGGTTGCTGGGATTTGAACTCAGGATTCTGGCAGAGCAGTCAGTGCTCTTAACCGCTGAGCCATCTCTCCAGTCCCCCAAACACAAATTTCTAGCAGAAATATAGATAACTAAAATTATTCACAGTAATGACTTTTAGCCTCTTTTCATTTTTTCAACACTTAAATACACATGTAAGTAAATGTGTGCATGTGTGTGTGTGCACACTTGTATGTGTGTGCACGTGCATCTGTGTGTATATGTGTGTGTGCCTGTATAAGCAGTACATGCCATGGCGCACGAGTGGATGTCAGGAGACAACTTGCTGGGGTCTGTTCTCTCCTCCCAGTGCGCCCCCACCACCACCCAGCATGGATACATGGTAACGAGGCTTTCATCCACTGAGCCATCTTGACAGCCCTTTAACCACTTTTTGCCCGAGTCTATTGAATCTCCAAGGGAAGTTATAGAGTGCACATTCCAAATGTTCATATATTTAAATTCTACACATAACCTCAGAACTTTCATTGACTTTATGAACCTGGCTTAAGAACTCATAGTTTAAAATTATTCCCTCAAGTTATGACTGCTAGCATCATCCTCATATTCTTCTCTGTACTGGGAAGAAATCCAAACATCAGATGCTTCTTGATCTGCTGGACCAAAGTCAGAAATGTGTGAAAAACTAAGTGAAAAAGGTCACAGTACAGTGGGCAAAATTCAAAATAAGCTTTATAAAGTGTGCCAGCACAAGAATTTTTTAAAATTTTATTTTATTTAAGATTTATTTATTATTATGTAAGTACACTGTAGCTGACTTCAGACACACCAAAAGAGCGCGTCAGATCCCATTACAGATGGTTGTGAGCCACCATGTGGTTGCTGGGATCTGAACTCAGGAAATTCGGAAGAGCAGTCAGTGGCTCTTACTCACTGAGCCATCTCACCAGCTCAGCACAAGAATTTTTATTTTGTTGTTTTGGTTGGAGGTTTTTGTTTTGTTGGAGTCCGGGGTCCTGCTAGCTTCAATTCTTGAGCTCAAGCAACCCTCCTGGCTCAGACAGGGTACTCAGGACTGTAGGAACCCATTGTGACTATACCCATAGATGTTTACATTAGAGCCAAGGGGGGGGGGGGGCTAGATAAATAAATCTTTAAAAAGAGAGAGAGAGAGAGAGAGAGAGAGAGAGAGAGAGAGAGAGAGAGAGAGAGAGAGAAAGCCAAAGGGGGATAGGGATGTAGTTCGGTGGTATAGCGCTTGCTTACCTAGTAGGCTCTAGGTCCTAAGTTCAATGCCTAGCACCTCCTCAACACTCAAAGACAAAGATGACTTAGTAGGCTGCTCTTCCGGAAGACCTGGGTTCCATTCCTAGCACCCACATGGCAGCTCACAACCATGTGTAACTCCAGTCCCGGGGGATCCAAAACTCCTTTGCTGACCTTCAGGGACACTAGGCACATAAATGGTGTACATACATACATGTAGGCAAGTACTCATATACATAAAAAATAAATAAGACAACTCTCCTTTTTTCCCCTCAAATACTATAAACCAGTCAGCCAGTTTTATTTTCAAATTGAGTCTCTTTTAGCACACTGTGTGCTGTCTGACATACAGTAGGCAGTTAAATAAAGGCTGCCTGGACAACCTCTGCTTATCTTCCAAACACAATGACAACAACTTTTTCTTCTGACTTTCCTTTGTTTTCCAGAAGAATTGTAATGGTAACTAAATTAGTCAGCAATCTGCCAGGGCTACAAAATTCAAACTCTCTCTTCACTGGAGCTTAAGAACCACGAGGAACCAGTCTGGGAAAGAACAGCAGCTGCCGGGAGGGAAAGAGCTGTCGCCAAAGCACATGTCCCACTGCTTTCTTTTTAATAGTTTACTGCTAAAAAGAAAATGGATGGCCAGTTGTGTTGGCACACACCTCTGATCTCAAACTTGGGAAGCAGAGGCAGGTGGATCTCTGTGAGTTCAAGGTCAGCCTGGTCTACATACTGAGTTCCAGAACAGCCAAGGCTATGTAGAGAGACTCTGTCTCAGAAACCAGTGTGGGGGAGTGGAAGGTGATAAGATCGTTCTGACAAACAGCTGCTGGCAAGCTCGGCTCTCAGGGGACCTTCTAACTTGGGTTCTCATTAACAAGAACAAGCCTCACAACAACAGCTCAAGTCAAAAGCAGCACACAATAGACAAAGAAAAAATATTTATTCTTTGCTTGATAAGATGTCAATCCATAGGGCAGACTGTGGCTAACAGCATAGGGGACTCATTTGCCCAAGCCAGAGAGAGACATTTCCCTTGGGTGGTTAGAAGATCATCCTCCTCTCTGAAGTTACAGGCCAAATTGAAAATAAAAGTTGGGACTGGCTTAGGTGATCTTCTACAATCTTTTGTCTCTGCACTTCATGGTCCAATAGCTATAAAACAGTCCTGATTAATGCCTACACTTACAAGTTTCCTGCAGTTAGGTAAGATACTAGACACAGCACCCCAAAACCAGAGCTAGAAAAGCCCACTGTGATTTGGTAGCTGGATAGCAGAGGCAGAAGCCGGAATAGAAAAAGTGGAAGATGTAGGCACTGCTTCCAACCACCGCACATCTGCTCACCTTTGAGTCAGCTATTCCTCAATGGTTTGTTTCTGAGCATAAAGTAAATCAGATTTGGGGAAAGTGGGGTTCTGCGCATCTTAGTTTGCTTTTTATTGCTGTGATAAAACATAACCAAAAGCAACTCGGGGAGGAAGGGTTTATTTTACCACCACTGAGAGAAGTCGGGCAAGAACAGACTAGGAACCTGGAAACAGGAAGCGGGGCAGAGGCATCTAGGAGTGCTGCTAACTGGCTTGCTCCTTACGGCTTGCTCACCCTGTTTTCTTATAGCACCTAGGGCCACCAGCCCAAGGGTGACACCACCTACAGTGAGCTGCGCCCTCTCATACCAATCGTCAACCAAGAAAATGTACCACAGGCTTGCCCACAGACTAATCTGGTGGGGGCATTTCCTCAATTCCGATTCTCTCTTCCAAAATGACTAGAACTTGTGTCAAGTTGACATAAAACCAGTCAGCATACTGTATTACTCCAATTTTGAATGTTAAGTTCAGTACCTTGATATTATGACTGACAGACTGACTGGTTGATTGAACAATATGATTGACTGATTGAGACTGACCAACAAAATCAGACTAGCCTCAAACATAGGATCTCTGTGCACTGGAGGCAGAGGCAGGGAGATCCTGTGTACAGCACCAGACCTTGCTATGCTATTGTAACTTTTATGTTCAACCTCTGGACTCTAATTCTAGAAATAGCAAACCCCTTATCAGTCCTCTATAGCTCACATGAAATCTATTCTGCCATTACACCAGAGTCTTAAACTCTGAGAGCCTCAAGTGTGCATTAGCACAGATCCCTTTGAGTTTGTACTTTGGGTTGTTTAGCTTTGAACATAGAATAAACATTAACGAATATCATTCCACGTTTTTTTCAAAACTGTATGACTATTCTCCATGTTGTTATGTAGTTTCTCAGGACTTTTAAGTTAAATAAGGAGTCCACGAAGGGGTTGGTCACTTTTATTAGCATTTATGTTTATAAGTGTACAAACATTTCTAATCATTAAACAACACTACAGGAATACCTCTGCACACAGTGTCAGAATTGATTCTGAGGAGGAGAGAGCCTTAGAAAGATAGAACACATACTCAGAATGTGCCAAGCCCAGGGTTTAATCCCCAGCAAAACCAAAAAGATGTTTTAAACATTGAAATAGGAAATAGTTTTTAATATTTTGTTATTGCTGCTGCTGCTGATGTTTTTACTTTTCAAGACAGGGTTCATCTGTGTAGTCCTGGTTGTCCTGGAACTCTCTGAGACCAGGCTGGGCTCAAACTCACAGAGATCCGACTGCCTCTTCCTCCTAAGAACTGGGATTAAAGGCATGTGCCACCACTGCCCGGCTTTCAGTTGTTTTATGTGTTATGAGTGTGTTAACGGCCTGTATGTATGGGCACCATGTGTGTGTTGGGTACCCACAGAGATTAGAAGGAGGCATGGGATAGACACTCAGAAATTGGGGT
Source organism: Montemys delectorum (assembly GCA_019843815.1). Lineage (NCBI taxonomy): Eukaryota > Metazoa > Chordata > Mammalia > Rodentia > Muridae > Montemys > Montemys delectorum. The sequence goes on from JADRCD010231406.1 coordinate 17,717, forward strand.
CACAGATGGTTGTTAACTGCCATGAAGGTGCTGGAAACTGAACCTGGGTTCTTTGCAAGAGTAGCAACTGCTCTTAATCCTTGAGCCATTACCCTGTCCTCATATATATACAGGTTTACAAGGATTTCTGATTGCCCAAAAGGCTGCTCCAAGGTTGTATCTTATTTGCACAATCCCTCATTTACAAATTATGAATGACTTATCCAAAGTCACTGCTACTAAGTGGCAAAGATAAACCAACTCTTAGTTTGGAACTCTTCTCACGGCACCACTGTTGCTGTTGCCATGCACCAGGGCCCCAAAAGAACTGGGCACCACAGGTATCTAAACAGAGGGAAGTGTCAGAAACGCCATGCAGGGGGCAGAAGGCCGGGAATGCTCCATGGCCTGTCTCCTTAACAGTGGTTTACATGGTTCAGCTCAACAGTAGACCCACCAATAATTCTCAACTCAGACACGAAACTCTCTTATAAAATACACCAGTTAGGGTTAGCAAGAGGGCAGAGTGGGCAAAAGCACTTTGCCACCAAACCTGACAACCTCTGTTTGATCCCCAGGACATGGTGAAAGAACCACTCTCAAAAGCTACCATCTGACCTACACAAAGACAGACAGACAGACAGACAGACAGACAGACACACAGACACACACACACACACACAGACACACTTGTGGCACATGCACCCTTCCCCCAAATAAATACATGAGTAAATACATGTAATACTATTTTTAATTTAAGCATTTTAACTTGTCCTTATAAATGCACTTAAGATACATTTAAAAGTTAGTATCTTGGCCCAGCAGTTCAGTGTTTGCACAGCATGCTTATGGCCTACGTTCAATCCCTAGCACTGCAAAATATAGATAAATAAATGGGGAATAAATAAATGGTAAAACAAACAAACAAACAAACAAACAATCAGTGCATAAAAGACAATTCATGGCTGGGCAGTGGTGGCGCATGCACACCTTTAATCCCAGCACTTGGGAGGCAGAGGCAGGCGGATTTCTGAGTTCAAGACCAGCCTGGTCTACAGAGTGAGTTCTAGGACAGCCAGGGCTACACAGAGAAACCGTCTGGGGGGGGGGGGGGGGGGGGGAAGATAATTCATCAGCCGATGCAAATTTTTCTCCCCAACCTCAGTGATGCCTCAGTGTTCCCAAAACAGCTCAAGTGAAGCATTAGGAGGAGGCTGCGCCACTGCCACACAGACAGATCAAAAACACTGGAGGGAAAGCATTTCCTCTCTCAACACGGTAGCCAAAAAGAGTTTTCTGACACCAGCACCAGCTTTCTGCAGGCCACGCAGGCTGCCTTCTGGAACATGACATAAGGATGAGGGCATCATGTGACCAGCACCACCTGTGAACTTAGAAAGATCCATACTTAACAAGACAGCCAGCACCTAACCAGTCCTCCTCCTCTTGGTTTTTGTTTTCAGTCAGAGTCTCATTGTGTGGCCAAGGTCAGCCTCAAACCTGTGGTCCTCTCAGTGCTAGGATCACGTGATGGTTTGTTTATAGACCACCTGTGCCATGACACTCTGCTCTTCATTTGCTAATAGAGGATGGTGGCAAAACCTCCAAATTGGTTTGTTGTTAAGAATTCAGTAAGATTACGACTGGAGTCGAGCACAGTGCTTGGCAGATGATTAAAAGATGTCTGTGCCTTTTCCCCCTGTGAGTCACCCTCGCTACTTGATACTTCCGCTAAGTACAATGATTCCAGTTCCTTCAAGTATTCCTGTAAAAAGAATAATAATAGCATGTACCCATAGAGTGTTCTGGATGATGAAACAGTATATAGAAGTGCTAGGAATATCGCCTAGCACGGAGAAGGCACTCAAAATGCCTCCTGGCATCAACAGGCATGTGGGACCTACTCGTCGGGACCTTCAACATCCTTCTCACTCATCTCTGAACATTCTCCAACTGAACACAAGACCTACAACCACAAGGAGACAAGCCTCTGAGCATGTCCGTGAGGGAATTTTCAACTGGGTTAGTTGAGATGAGAAGACTCACCCTACTGTGTGAGCAGTACCACTTCACAGGCTGTGTCCCAGGCTGACCAAAATGAGACAGCCAGCTGAGCACCAGCGGTCATTATTCCACTTACTGAGCTTGCAATGTGACCTCAAACTCTCGTTGCTTTGATGGGCTGCATGCTCGAGCTATAAACTAAAATAGAAACCTCCTTCCAGGCATGGTGGCACACACCTGTAATCCCAGTACTCAGGAGGTAGAATGAAATTGAACTCTGTGAGTTCAAGGCCAGTCTTGTCTACACAGTGAGTTCTAGGCCAGTTAGGGGTAGAAATGAAACCTTGTATTAAAAAAAAAAAAAATCAGAACAGAAAGTTTTGTCCTTAAGTTCAGAGAATATCATACCAAGTGATGACCTAAGAATACCCTACATGTGATCAGGATTTAGCCACAGATACAGCTTAGTGACAAAACTGCTATTTTTATAGAAAGTAGAGTTCCTCCTCTCACAAAGGGCATAAATATTCATCATTTTCTCCTCAAACCACTTGCATGTAACCTAAATGCAAAATATTATTCAAAGTTCTATCAGATCTGGAACTACTTCACAGAGCATTAGACTGAAAGGCTTGTTGTCAATATAAACAAAACAACAAAAAAATATATCTACCACCATGCGGCAGCTCTGAAACTAAATATACGCATTGTCTCATGTGATCTTTGCGTCAACCTCAGAAAAGTAAGTAGCATTGCCTGGCTTCACAAACTGGACGGAAAGTTACCCAAGAGCACCACCGGTCAGCTTGACCCTAGGTTGGCATGATCCGAAGTTTACAGTTTTCTTTAAACCTGCCTTTTTTTTCCTATTAAGCATATGGTTGTCTGGCATGTATGTCTGTGCACTGTGTGTCTGCAGTGTCTGTGGAGACCAGAAGAGGGGTCAGATCCTCTGGGACTAGAGTTCCCTAGGGTGGTGAGCCTCCATGCCGATACTGGGATTCAGACCCACATCCTCTGGAAGAACAACGTGCTCTTAACTGCTCAGGATCTCTACAGCCCTCAAGTCCACAACATACTCCTTCCTTCAAAGACAGCGACAGGTATAACCTACTGAACACTCACTGGCCAACACAAGCTCAAGCTTTAGAGCGGCAGCTCGGTTCATGACCTCATAACAGGCTTTGCTCTAACCAAGCCCTCGGAGATGAGCCTCGAGAGGATGAAACCCTGCTGACTGCTGCTGATACAATTAGTAGGAAAACTGAGCGCTTGTGTAATTACAAGATGATTTTTAAGAAATTCTTTATGAGGGTGCATGTTGAGACAGGGTCTTGCTAGAGTCCAAGCTGGCTTCAAACTCCCAATCCTCCTGTCTCTGCCTCTTAAATTCAGGAATTATAAATAAGTGTACTATGTCCAAAACATAGAGCTAACTTTTGACCACACACTTTGCAATTAACACGAAAACCAAAGTTGATTTAGAGATTTTTAATATGTGTGTATATAAATATATGCATGCATTTATATAACATATACCTACATATGTGAAGTTATATAATCTTAAAGAGGAAAAGAGTTTACAAACAAGAGGACACAGGCAGAAATCAGAGGGAAGGAGATGAGGGTGAGATGGATCAGGGGTAAAGGCACTTGACCCCAAGCATGATGACTGGAGTTCAATGCCCCAAACCTACATGGCAGAAGAAGAGGAGAAGCAACTTCCCCAGCTGTCTCTCCACTGAGCAGATGGCACATGCATACCCACACACCCACATGCACACTAAACAAATAAAAGAAATAATTTTCAAGTATCTACCCAGGTGTGATGATGCTGGCCTACAGATTCCAGGCTTACAGAGCAAGCTGAGGCCAGCCTCAAAAAATAAAAAATAAACAAAGAAGGGCAGTATTGCACACTACAATCTTGCACTCAGGAGCTGAGGCAGGACCAGCCATCCTGGGCTACATGCCAAGACCTTGTCTCTAAAAAGGACAAAAGCAAAGAAAACCACTACCAACCGCCACCTTCCTAAATATCTGACAACAACAAACATGGTGGCCCATGCCTTTTTCCTCTATGCTTAAGGTCAGTCTGGTTGACATGGTGAACTCCAGGCCACAGCTACATAGCCAACAAAAAATAGTTTAAAAAAAAAATTCCAACAACAACAAAAATAAACTGGAGAGGTAAGATTGAAACATAGAACAATTGCTAACAGCTTCCTAGATATATATACATATATAAAATGACACTTAAAATGACAAATATTTCCCTAGAAAAAAAAATGAGCTAGAAACACAAGCAGGCAACTTATAAAATAAAAAATAGAAATAGCCAGTGCTCACATAAAAAAAAACATTGTCTTATCAGTCATCCATGAAATGCAAATCGAAGTAACAATATCACCATCTGCCAGACTGCCAAATGGTAAAAATAATAACTTATTCACTTTGTGGGAAAATCCCACATTATCACACAGTTCCAGAAAAAAAATCTGGCACCATAAGCCATCTATAGTAACTTACAGAGTCTTCTATAAAAGGAAAGAGAAAAAGGATTTTTTTTTTTTTTTTAAATTACTTAGGGACTTGTGGCATGGATGACTAAATAGGAGATGAAGCCATACTGAGACAGGGAGACCAGAGGATGGCAAGTACACATTGGGTCTGAAATGTCAACAGGACAGCCGTCCAGACAGTGACATCCTGCAGGCACCTGAAAACCCAAGCTGATGTGAGGCCATCTACATCCTAGGGAGGAGGCACTCTCCAGGGAGACAAGTTGTAAAGACAAATACAACAGGAGAGAGAGCCTAGGACAGGACCTTCTGAGGGTGGAGGGTCCCTACGGTAAGACGAGAAATCAAGAGGGAATCATGTGGTAGCAATCAAGGAAGAGAAACATTCCAGGAATCTGGATGCCATCACCACCATCAAATGCTATAAAAAAAAAAAAAAAAGGGGGGGGGGGGGACGGCAAAGAGAACGGAAAATGAAAAACTCCTCCAGGGCCTCTGTAGAAGGACTCTGGTGCAGGAGTCAGCTTGCAGTGACCGGAAAAGTAGGAAATACTGGGAGTGACGATGCCGATGCCAATGCCAATGGCAAGCGGCAGATAGTTTTCAAGTTTAAGCAGAGAAGAGTTTGCCAGTCATAGTCAGGATTCGAGTTTAAAAACAAAACAACCAACCAACCAACCAACCCAGAGAAGATCATCACACAGGACTGAACCCTCAGATACTACAAAGAGAAATGGAAAGGCTCATATCCAGGATAAGGACTCTCTTCTAATCCAAAAAAGCTAGACCTGGGCAAAAGCCCCAGCAGAGCCATCTCTGTGGAAAGCACTCAAAGGTTCACCTGATACAGAGACCTCAGGACACTGCTGTAGAAAGGACACACGTCAAAAACCACAACAGAAAGTAGTCTCAATCCCAGCACTATTGAGGCAGAGGCAGGAGGATCTCTGAGTTCAAGGGCTAGCTACATAGAGACCCTGGTAGAGAGGAAGGGAGAAAGAGAGAGAAAAAAAAACAAGGTGGGGGGAGGCAGAGGCAGGAGGATCTCTGAGTTCAAGGGCTAGCTACATAGAGACCCTGGTAGAGAGGAAGGGAGAAAGAGAGAGAAAAAAAAAACAAGGTGGGGGGAGGGAAAGAGACGAGGGGGAGAGAAGGGGAAGGAGGAGGACAGAGTTGAAGTGGCCTTCCTGAGGCCCTGTGATGTAGAACCTAGCTGCCTTCACCAGGACTGCCTTTGAGCTGAAGGCTACTGGCCAGCCACCAACAGACACAATCATGGCAAGTGTCTAAGATGCTGCTTCCATAGATCATTATGTATGAGTTGATAAGAGACATGACAAACAGAAAGGGAGAAGTGCAAGAAGAGTTGTGAAGGAATGGGGAATCAGTCCAGGATGGTGGGAAATCCAAGGACAGGGTTGTGTTTGTTCAGTCCTTGTGAGGAAGATGTAGGCATGCCTACAAGAAAAGAACAAAGATGGAGGACTCAATAGAGAAAGCAGGACTAGGAAGAGTGGAGGTGGCAACCAGCTGAAATAGGAACATGCCTTACACCTACCTGAAAAAAGTGGGAAGGAAATACCAATGAGCAAGAATGACACCGATATTTGACCCTGCCGGACTTCCCCATTTCCTCTTTGTAACACGGACAGGAGCAACATCTAACACCTCCTAAAGTTGGTGTGAGGCGTGGGAGGTCATACAAGCCAAGAGCTAGGAGGTAATAAGTAATGTTAGCTATGTATCTGTGGGGCAGGGGGAGAGAGGAGGGGGTAGGAAGGAGAGAGAGAGAGAGAGAGAGAGAGAGAGAGAGAGAGAGAGAGAGAGAGAGAGAGAGAGAGCATGTAAAACAGCTCAATCTCCAGAAATAAATCTTCTAGAGGCTGACTGAGTTCGGTGGTTACATAATACTTGTCTACCTGGTCCCACTGATAACATTTTTCAATTCTCAGCCCTACCCATTCTGCCACCAGCGAAACAAAGCCGTGACTATCCCAGAATGCTACTGTGGTAGGGCTAAAACAAGCCTGGACCAAGAGCATATGCAGAAAAGAATCAGGGTGGGAATCTGAATTAGGGGTCTGTGAAGAGGAAACCAGTTGAACAAGTTCTGCAGAGCACATGACTTCAGTGGTTTCCCAGCTCTGTGCAATACAGAAGGGGAACCGACCAATGCCGGAACTGACTGCCCCAACCGCTGAGAATCAGTTCCTCCAGGAGCAGAAACTCGGCTACCACACCCATCCTGCCCAGTGGAACTCCATGCCAGGACTACCCTACCGTATGCTAAAAACCTCCCAAATATGATCAGCTAGCCCTACTCTGGGGATTCCATTAAACCACCCTCACACGTATCCCCTGGGTGTGCAAAGTGCCTGAGAAAATCAACAGTGTGTGGCAGGTGCAGCCCAGGGAGAGAAACAGCAAGCTTAAGACAGAAAAGAAAGCATTGTGTATCACAGGAGGATCCCTGGGCAGTCCACTTCACAGGGAACGCCTCAACAGGGTGGAGGGGACCCGACAAGGGGTTTGATAGGAGACAACAGGTCAGGATGAAGGAGACAAAGAAAATGAGCAAACTCTTTGGGTATTTGAAACAGGAATGAAGGGATAAGATTTGATTTAAAGCCAGGTGTGGTACCAAACACATGTAATCCCAGCACTGGGAGTTAGGGACAGAGTGCTCAGGAGTCCAAGGTCATCCTCAGCTACAAGTCAAACTACCTGAGCCAGTCTCAAAAAAAAAAAAAAAAAAAAAAAAAACTTTGATTTTAAAAGATTATTCTGAGCAGTAGGAATAAAAAGAAGAGGCCTGTGAGAGGAGAAGGCATAAGATGAAAGAAAATACTACAGTAGTGAGGAAAAAAACCACAAAAGCTTGTCTCCAGGCTAAAGCAGCAAAATGAGAACTCTGGATAACATTTTAAAAGGAATTTCTGAATACAAATTAAACCAATTTGAAAAAAAAATATAGAAGTAAGTTAGAAGCAGAATTTTCTTTTTTTTTTTTTTTTTTTTTTTTTTGTTTTTTTGTTTTTCAAGACAGGGTTTCTCTGTATAGCTCTGGCTGTCCTGGAACTCACTCTGTAGACCAGGCTGGCCTCAAACTCAGAAACCCACCTGCCTCCGTCTCCCAAATGATGGGATTAAAGGCGTGTGCCACCACTGCCTGTCGAAAAAATGTTTTCTTTCTAATATGACTAACTTCTGTATTTGTTTAAACCTAATACAGATGTATCTCTGAGCAAATCATTTTATTAAGAGCTGAAAATATGCCAGGCAGTAGTGGCACACGCCTTAATCCCAGCACTTGGGAGGCAGAGGCAGGAGGATTTCTGAGTTTGAGGACAGCCTGGTCTACAGAGTGAGTTCCAGGACAGCCAGAGCTATACAGAGAAACCCTGTCTTGAAAAACCAAAAAAAAAAAAAAAAAAAAGAACTGAAAATCAGAAAAGGGGTCTCTCATATCAACAGGCCCTCTGTCTCACTGGGGTGGTAAAACTAATAATTCACTAAATATTACAAATGATTTTTATGTCATTTAAAGTCTACAAATCTTTTTTTTTCCACTGAATTTATTTGTTTGTTTATTTGTATGCCACAGAGTATATGCGGAAGTCAGAGGACAACTTGCAAGAGGAGGTTCCAGGGACTGAACTCAAGCTGTGGGGCTTAGTGGCAAGGCAAGCAAAGCACCTTTGCCCACTGAGCCATCTTTCAGAATTTTTAATTTTAAATATTTAAAAAAAAAAAATCCCAGAAACTGAATGAAACCTAGACAATAGCTAAGTCTCTGCAGCTCTAGATCAGTTATTGTAGCTGTGACCCACTCTGAAAAGTGTGACCCAGGGCTTCAGCAGAAGGGCGCTTGCCTAGCTTCATCCCAAGAACTCTTCCCCAAAAAAGAAGAGAGTGTGTAAAAAGGATGAGCATCCCCTATAGGAAAGAGAAGACAGGCTCCTATTTCTTGAGAGCAATATTCTCAAGAGCCCTGGGAATAAGTAACATATACCTTCTAGTGTATAGTAATACACACCAAAATTTTAATTTTCAAATCTATGACTTGGTAACAACAAAGGAGGAGGAGTGGTTATCTGTGCGGATCTTATTAAGGACACAGCTCTTCCCTCTAAGGTTTGTAACAGCTGGAGAAGAGAGGGGGTGTGAAGGGCTCTAACAAAGCTACAGAGGGGAGCCCTAAACTCAGAACTCCCTTAGTGTGTCCTGAGAACTCCGGAGTTCATGTTCTCAGAAAGGAAACATTTTTCACACATAGTTCAAAATCCAGAATCTGGAAAAAAAAAAAAAAAAACTCAGTTGAAAGGAAGAGAGCTTCGCATGGGCAACAGACACAAGGCTCATGCAGCAGAATGAGGCAAGTCCCAAGAAAGCTCCCCTGGACACAGAATCAAGGTCATTGCTGAACTTGGCAAGAACTATCAGTGAGAAGAGAGGGCCCACCAGTCGCACCCTCTGGATTGGGATGAAAAGGACACAGGAAGAAGACAATTATCAGAGGAGAGAGTCAGGACTGAGGGAGCACAGAGTGAGTGCATTCTGATGTTTGTGACACACAAAGAGCCGTGTGGTTAGAAAATAACACTGTGACAACAGCCCTAAAGACAGGAAAGAACAGGATGAGAGCCCAAGATGGCACAGTAAATCTGCTGGGGGGAACATTTTGAGGAATTTTATGGAGAAGCCATGATATAGGAAGCTAGAGGCAGATGCCTGCCAAGAATAAAGGCTGTTGGACATCCTGATCAGCCTCGCCATCCCTGCCAACTCCAAGAAAGTCACTTTCCCCATGATCACAAATGACAACACCCAGACTTCTAAACTTTCCTATACCTAGTGCTTCTACATCTCTACCTACTAAAACCAGTGCTTACCCATATAAAGGCAGACCCTCCCTTGTCTTTGAGTCAAAGTGCTCTAACTATTGGAAGATCTCTCAGTCTCTCTTGCTTAAGGAACATACTACCCCTGACCAAATGATAAGAAACAAGAAACAAAGAAGACCCAGAAAATTACAGCCCAGTCATGTCACCATACCACTTACCCACCACAACGCCTACACTGCACACTGCACACTCTGCACTGAGCCATGATTCTGAGCACCCAGTTACTGAGGAGCACTGTGGTCAGAGGTGCTATTGGGGGCAAAAAGGGAAGGGGAGCCAGTACCAAGAATATGGACGCCATGTTTTCCTTCTCTTCTTCACAATTTTGGCCACTCTTTCAAAACCCACCACCAAATGACCTCCCTGTCTTCTAAACTTTTACACAGAAACTGTTTGCATCATCCCACCAGCCACCACATGTGGCCTTGTGACAGTCAGACCCTTTATTCTTTATAAATTAATATTGAGGCCTCTTTTGAAAACAGATGTACTGCTTTTAAGTGGAAGTGGATCTGTACACATAAGTGAAGGAAAAGAGGAGACTAGACACTCTAGTGCCCTGGAGCTGGAGTTTCACAGGGACCTGGGAACAGAACTGTCAGAGCAGCAGCTAACTGCTGAGGCAGCTCTACAGCCCCTGAATGGAAGCCTCCTAAAGGCAAGACTGGCTTAGAGGTTCACATCTCTCCGAACTATGACCAAACTGTCCTGAACAATGGAAGTGCTCAAAAATGCTTTTCACTTGTTTTAAGTCAATAAAATGTTTTTTCTCATCCCTTTTTCACATCAGGAAAAAAAGGGGGGGCAGCAAAATATTATCATGTCATTCAAAACAGTGTTTAATAAAACAAAAAATAAAAATAAAACTTAACTTTAAATAACTTCAGAAACAGGAGCTAGAGAGATGGCCCAACTGTTAAGTTATAAAAACAGGTCCCAGCATCCATATAGCAGCTTACAACTGTCTATAATGGGATCTGATGCTCTCTTCTTGTGCACACGGGCATGCAGACAAAACATCCATATATATAAAGATATATAGACCCACAGTGGCTCTGACTTTATGTATGTGGTCTTAGAAAGGGTCCACAAGCACATGCTTGCCCATGCATGTGAAGGCCAGGGGTCAACCTCAAACATCATTCCTCAGGTGCTGTCCTCTTCACCTTGTGATTTGTTTTTAATTTATAATTATTGTATGTATATGTATTCTGCCCATGGGAGGTCAGGGGCAGCTCTCTCCTTCCACCTTTACAATGGTTCCAAGGGTCAAATTTAGGTCAGCAGACTTACTGGTTAACAAGTACCTTGGATGTCACTTGCTTTTCCTACTAATGCTACTTCTCTTTTATTCTATACTTAGACCTCTTCTACCACAGTGTAGACAATTATTCTTATTACACTGTGATAACTCGGTGTATTTTATAAACAGAATTTGTTGTATTAACCACTTCCCTAGCAATTCAAATTTGATTGACACATTATTTATGAGAAGATACCCTAATGAGCTTTCTTTGAGTTAAAATCCAGCAACTAAAGCTGAGAGTGATGGCAGATGGCTTATACCTGTAATTCCTGAACCTGTGAGATCAAGGAAAGATCAGGAGTTCAAGGTCATCCTTAGGTATACAGTGAGCCTGAGGTCAGCCTGGGCTACATAAGATCCTATCTCAAACAAACAAACAAACAAACAAGCAGGGGCTGGGGATACAGCTCAGTTGGTAGACTGCTGGTCTGATGTGTATGAAGCCCTGCTTAGACCTCAAGCACTGGAGAGACAGTAATAGGAAGTCCAGAAAGCCAAGGCCATCCTCAGCTACATAACACATGGAAGATTGGTGTGGGCTACACAAGATCTCAAATAAAGCAAAAACCAAACAAAACCAAGCACTCTTTTTCTGAGCCAGACTTTGCAAGTTCACCATTTTTAACCATAAGCAGTTCGATGGTTTTGGTTAGTTATACTCGCGATGTTGTACAGCCACTATTACAATATAGTCCCAGAAACTTTCATTACCCAAAAGAAACCTACATCTCTCCAGCAGCCATGCCCCTCTAAGGCCCCTTTAAATCTGGTTTACCAGGCAGCTATAAATCATCTTAATTACACTGCAATCTAATTCATATTTATCCAATCTCTCTGCAAAGTATCACAAGACACACTTGCAAATGCCTTGCTGCAATCTAGACATTACTTGTTTTTCTGACTCACCAATGTGGTGACCCTGTTCAAGAGGACACGTTTCTGCAGCATAGCTCTCCAAAGGAGTCCTAGCATCACGTCACTTTTCTGGTCTTACTAAGTCCTTAGAAGAGGTCTATCTGACGATGGGCCCTGGAATTTTGCCATTCCTGTGTTTTGTCAGAAATTAGTTCACTAGATCAGAATTTGTGATATGTTTTCTTTTCATTTGAAATAATTAGTACATGTGCAATCCCAACTCTTAAAACATCACAGCTTTGTCCTCTACAGTGAGTGCCTCAAGAAGCTGGGCATGGTGGCGTATGCCTGTAATCCCAGCACTTAGGTGGTACAAGTAGGAGACCCAGGAGTAGCCTTGGCTATATGAGATCTTCTAGACGACAAAAAACAGTGTCTTAAAGGTAATGGACAACAGTTCAGCAATTATATTCAGCCAATCAGTGAAAGTCTTTAATTTAAAGCCTGTTAGCTTCCAAGAATGAGAACTGAGTGGTGACTCAGTGATGGTGGATATAATTTATCACACACACACACACACACACACATACACACACGCGCGTGCGCAAGAGCGAGCTCGAGAGAAAACCAACACATTACTATCTCAACTCAAGCTGGGCAGTGGTGGCGCACGCCTTTAATCCAAGCACTTGGGAGGCAGAGGCAGGTGGACTTCTGAGTTCAAGACCAGCCTGGTCTACAGAGTGAGCTCCAGGACAGCCAGCCAGGGCTATACAGAGAAACCCTGTCTCAAAAAACCAAAAAGAAAAAAAACCTCAACTCAGATACTAAAGATATATAGCACATTCCTCTGCCTGTTTATAAGGCAGCTATTAGTAATGCACAAAACTGAAGCTATTATCCAAAAATCTGAACAAAAACAGAATAAAGTTCGCATGCTGGATATGCGGGATCAGAGGCTGGTGCACAGCTTTGATCCCACCCAGCATTCAGGAGGTAGAGGCAGGTGAATCTCTGAGTTCAAGGCCAGCCTGGTCCACACAGTGAGTTTTAGGCTACCCAGGGCTAAGACACTGAGCCTCAAATAAATAAATAAATAAATAAATAAATAAATAAATAAGATATCCACCCAAGTCCTCACATCAAAATTCTAAATGAATCAAAGAGTTAAATAAAATGCTAAAACTCTGCATATATGTGTATATATACACATATATACACATGTCCAGTTTTATCATTTACATGTCATATGTATGTATGTATATATTACATATATTTGTATTTAACATATTAAATGATGCTACATATACATGTGTGTGTATATATATATATACATATATATATGTATATATATATATACATATTAGCACTATTAGGCAGGGCTGGCCTGGAAGTAAAGCCCAGCAGAATACTTGCCTAACATGGTTAAGGTCCTGAGTTCAAGCTCCATCACTGAAGGGAGAAGGGGGGGGAAAACATAAGGGATTATTTTTAAGATTTAGTTTTGGGTAATTTTAATTAGATATATGTGTGAGTATGTAACATACCTGTTTAGCAGAATATGATCTTAAAGAGATGTATATTCTCCTTCTTTGGCTGTCAGACTACTGAAAGAATAGACCTCAAGAAATTGGAGAGTCCCCAGGACTCCTGCTAAGAGAGGAAGCAATGCCACCCTAGGGGCATCCACAGAGAATCTGTTTCCAGGAAAAATATTTAAACCTCTTTAGATGACCCTGCAGGAGGCTTCGAGCTGAGATGGTGGGCTGGACCACACCTTATTGGGCTGCTTAGTTACCTCAGGGGAAGACCCTTTGAGGACGGACTTTAGGGACTGTGCTAGCTTTCTTTGTCTCCCTTCCCAACATGGCTACATTGAATAATGCCCCTTTTTTGTTTTTTTGCTATTATCTTGCCTTCATTAATTGCCTTATTGAGAAGATGGCTGGACCTCACTTGTTGGGGCACAGAGTATATGACCCCTGAAACCAGTACAGAGAGAGTGTGTGTGTATGCATGTGTGTATGTGTGTGTGTGTGTGTGTGTGTGTGTGTGTATGTGATCACACGTGTGCACATGTGCACAGGCATTTAAGAGGCCAAATGAGTCATTCCCATGAAACTAGAATTAAGACAACTATGGCTGGGCAGTGGTGGCGCATGGCTTTAATCCCAGCACTTGGGAGGCAGAGGCAGGTGGATTTTTGAGTTTGAGGCCAGCCTCGTCTGCAGAGTGAGTTCCAGAACAGCCAGGGCTACACAAAGAAACCCTGTCTTGAAAAAACTAAAAAAAAAAAAAAAAAAAGACAACTATGAGCCATCCAATATGGGTGCTGGGAACCAAATTCAAGTTCTATGGAAGAGCAATTAGTGCTCTCAACTGTTTAGCCATCTCTCCAAGCCCAAAATTATTTTCTATAATTTCATATACATTAGGACTGTATAAAAATGGCCTGAAGAGGACTTCAGAAGCTAAAAAATAAGATTAATAAATTCAAACATGTCTTAAGATGCTGTTACTATAAACACCTTACACAAAATAAAAGTGTAAAGGGCAACTTGGAATAAATATTTAGAACACATATGGCATAAACAGGGGACAATGCTAACAGCCATCTATCTGGAAAAGATGGAGCACGGGTGGGAGAAACAGGACTGAGGAGACAGGTGGATTTCTTCTCTGTATCTCCCACACCCTCTGAATTATGTACCCCAGCCATGCATGCTCTGGTTTTGAATTTAAATAGAAAAGTTCAATCTGGGCCATAACTATACTTTTTGAAAAATTATCTTTTCACAGTAATACCAGAATCCTCTTCTACTTTCTCTCCTCAAAAATCTCACCGATCTTGGTGCCTGGTGTCCTCAGGCCCTCAGCATTTGCCCCAGGAGCAGCACAGCCCTGGGCTGGCAGCTCCCTCTCCAGTGTTCCTTCTGCTTTTCATTATGATTTCCAGTGAGTCAACAGGAAAGCATTCTCAGTAAAGAAGAAATAGAGGCCTTCAGACAAGTCCTTCCTCCACCCACAACCCCCCAAGTACAGCTCTTGCCAAAACGATGTAAGGCAATTTCCAATCCAGCTTGCCACTCCTGTCTGCATGAGGTCACTATTTAGCAAAGGACAGTCTGGTAGGACAAAAGCTAAACCCAAAGGCAGAGACCAGGTTAGAACGTAGGAAAAAGACGGTGAGGAACAGTCCAACAATCCAGTTAAAAGCACAAACATGACGAAATGGGTGTAGTGGACCATGCCTGTAAACCCAACCTAACCAGACAACTTGAGGAGACCCCCCCTTCAAATTTTCTTTTCTAATCACTGGGGTTTGGGGTGTGGTTTAGCAGCAGGCAAGCTGCCCAGCATGTGTGAGACTCTCAGTTCAGTCCTAAATATATAAAACAAACCAAAAAACAAATTGCAGATTAGAGGTGGGTGAGACTTCAGTGAGCAGATGCAGCTCCAGTCCTCAGCCAGTGACAGCTGACACCAGTTGTCTAGATCCTCGGCCTTACTGCTGCCCCTTCCATGTCTGCAGTGGTCAGGAGCACAGGCTGGGAATAGTTAAGTGCCCTTGGAACCAGTGTTTTGAATTCATTTTCCCCTCTTGGGAATAACAACAATGCCTACGTCACAATGATGTTCCATTGAAGCATCATCATCATTCAGTGTGCTTAGTGATAGTTACAACTGAGGTGGTTATTTATACAGATACCGGCAACATGGAAGCAGCGAGGGCATGTGGTAAAGAGCAAGGGCTTCAGAGCCTCTGTAAACTGGAAATCCACTACATTAGTAATTAGCTTCTGGAGCTTTGCTGTCTTATCTGCTAAATGTAAATACTAAGCCCCTCCAGGGGCATCAAGAGAGCTGACTAGATCAGTGTGTAAAGTGCTCAGCACACTGCAGACACAGAGAGGAGAGAGAAAGTGCTCATGAAATGGTACTGATGACCACAAGGGAGAGGGAACCAACCAAGAGGAAGTCCTGACTTTGGGACACTTGGGGAGAATTTCCTACTGTTGCAAATGGCATGTTTAGGGGATCTGGGTTTCATGGGGATTTTGTTGTTTTCCTTTAGCTGTCTTACACAAAATGAATTAAATTTCCTATATACAATATAATGCCTGGTGGAAATAACAAATTCTATCCAAAAAAATTATCTTTCCTGAAAATTCAAATTTAAATAAATATTTACTTTTCAAGTTAAATCATTAACCAAATCTTTAGTTTATATGTTTACATTTTTGTATTAAAAACACTGCCGAAAACAAAACAAAACAAACAAACAAACAACAACAACAACAAAAAACACTGCCAAGCCACTATAAAGAGCCTTCTAAAATTAAGGTGAAGAAGCAGGGCTGTGATTAATTTGATCAGGTAGCCCCTGGCCCTTGGCATTCAACTAGTATTTCACACTCAGCCTCCTCGAAGATATGGTCTCTAAGCAACGGAGTCCCAAATTAAACAAACAGCAGCCGTGACATGAATCACTTCCTGAAGGTCTCATATTGCCTACCAGCACTTTATTTACACAAATACTTGTCACAGGGTTTATTTTAGGCAGCCCCAACTAGAAGCAACCAGAGGTCCATCAATATCACATCATTTACAAGTACTCAAAACCGGCCCTGCTACCTACCAACAGGTATCTCCAAATTAATGCGTAGTGAAGCAGACGAAACTATATAGAATCAGAGACAGGTCACCCAGCAAGACCAGGAAATGAAATTCCTAAAATAAGCTAACTCAGGACTTCAAATACATTTTCACCATTTTGTCACTGGGGTTTAAAACATGAGCACAAACCAGGCAGTGGTGGCACACGCCTTTAATCCCAGCATTTGGGAGGCAGAGGCAGGCAGATTTCTGAGTTCGAGGCCAGTCTGCTCTACAGAGTGAGTTCCAGGATAGCCAGGGCTACACAGAAAAACAAAACAAAACAAAACAAACAAAAAACTATGAGCACA
This sequence comes from Montemys delectorum, assembly GCA_019843815.1. NCBI lineage: Eukaryota > Metazoa > Chordata > Mammalia > Rodentia > Muridae > Montemys > Montemys delectorum. Next base: position 34,254 of record JADRCD010231406.1, read on the forward strand.
ATTACTGCTTTGATCTCTAAATCTAGGAGAAATATATACCAAATTAGGTCAAATGAACAGGCTGCTTAGCTCTCAAAGCCTTTCTCAATCTTGACTGGTCAACAGCCTGTACACTCAGCCGCTGGGTTAACACTGGAGTGTGGTCACATCCACCTCCACACCACTGTCTGTAAGGAGAACTGTAAAATGTCAAGCCCACATCTCCTACGAGCCTCCTTTTCTCCACCTCTGAGGGGACTGCTACGTACCCTACTGTTCTTCATGAACTGATGAAGGCCCTCTTAACTACTGACGAGAATAGATAGACTTTACAGGTCAAAATGAACGCCCTAAGAACTCAGACAACAGAACCAGTGAGAATTAAACCAAGACAGCCTCAAGCAGACAAGCAGAACGCAAGCCTAGGATGACCACTACAGATGATTTACGCTACAGCTTGGTTGCTATGACTTTACATAAACAAATGAAGTGAAGAGAAGTCATAAAGAGACTGTGCAGCTCACCCTCAAGACAGAACTAATGAATCAGAAGCAATTATTAAAGGTAAAATGGATAATTTCCTAGAGCTAAAATAAACAAAAAGATATTGCAAGAAGGGACCAGCCAGGAGGAGGGCAGAGGGCACATGGAAAAACAAAATATAATGACACATATTTAGGAAAATGATAGCGCACAGTAACCCCATTACCTTGTGTGCCAACTTAAAAATTAATTTTAAGAAATAAAAGAGGGGGCAACATTTGGAATGTAAATAAATAAAATAAATTTTAAAAAAGAAACAAAAAGGGGAGGAGTAAAGCTTTTAAAATATATTATAAATCAAAAAGGGTCTGACTGAGGACTGACTTGGTAGTCAGGTGCCTGTCTCTCATACACAGCATACCGGAGGCCTACTGAAAAGAGTCCACACTACAGACAAAACTGCTAAGGCAATGCCAATCAGAAAGGAACAAAAATTCTATAAAAGTAAAAAAATAAACAAGTCACAGTTTCTTGACAAGGAGCCAAAATAAAACTGCTGCAGTTTCTCAGTAAGAAAGGATAAAGCAAATGAAGTGATGGGCAGTCAAGAGAGGTCCATAATTCACCATGGCAGGCAAGTCCAGCGTTAGACCAGATAAGCTGATATTTAACAAACCACACACATACACACACACACACACACACACACACACACACACACACATCCATATCTCTGGAAAGGGAGTGGTCTGAAACGCTATGATGTTTAAAGAAAATCTTAAGTAAAGTTATAAAATCACAGAGAAGTCAGCAGGCTGAGTATGCCTGTAATCACAGCTCAGGAAGCAGAGACAGGAAGGCATTCACTACAAACTGAAGAGCTGAGTCAAGCCCCAGAACCTAGGGGGGAAAGCCAGGCATGGTAGCAGCTTGCAGTCTCAGGGCTAGCCTTACTTTACATAACCTCAGGACAATGAGACCAAGTCTCAAAAAAAGTGGATATTTGCCTGAGGAATTGACACCTGGAGTTGTCTTCTGGCTTCCACATAGATGAGCATTTGTGCACTCTCACCCACAAAAACATGTGCACATATGTGCATACACTCACGTACACACACGTGTACATGCACACAGATATAAACACAACCAGAGAGCTTACAAAAGTTAACAATATGGCCATAAAAGATATGTAGACAACAACAGAAAACCTGGATATAAAAATAAACTATAGACAAAAACACAACAAAATGATCAGCTCAGCCAATAGTCAAAGCAATGTTTTAAATTGGCACAAATCTAAAAAAAAAAAAAAAATTTATATAGATGTTAAAAATAGTAAGAAATTTTGGAATTTGTGGTGCTGGAGAGATGGCTCAGTGGCTCTTAGAGAGGACCTGAGTTCAGTTCCCAGCTCCCACATAGGAGGCTCGCAAGAGTATAAGTTCAGCTCCAGGAGATCCAACTCCCTCATCTGACATCCCCAAGCACCTGCACGCATGTGCACGTCTATAAAAATAAACTGAATCTTTTAAAAATGTTGAACTTATGATACAACTACCTAAAACTATGCACCTAACACAGCTCATCCCTCAATCCCTGTCTTCCCTCATCGCTATCTCAGTGTAAAGGGACGTCAGATACAACAGTACAGTAGTCAATGAAGGGCAGTCTCCTTACCCCTCTACTCACATTCTTCTACGTGACTGTGTTTCCTCTCCAAAAATTACTCAAGTCTCGAGTAGAAACACTAGGGCTACCAACCTTACAGGGGTGGCTAACTTCTACCATTGTGATATAATTGTGCACAATGTGTTAGGCCACATTCATAGCATCTTGGTTATATACTGGGTAAAACGTGCTTGAGACTCTGAAAGTGTCTTCGCCCTGCATCAAGTTCTTATCAAATCTTCACATCTCCCTTTGGCCACAGACCAGGTTAAAGAGCGCATTCACTGGGACTAGAGAGATGGCTCAGAGGCTCTTGCAGAAGATATGGGTTTAAAATTCCCAGCACCCACATGTAAGTATGGGCAGGCAAAACCCTCACATAAAAGAAACTAAAAAGAGTAAATCTCTTAAAAATATCTTTGTTGAGTGTTTCTGTATCTCTCTGGGCTACCACTTGACTCCCACAGCAACTCTGCCACACAGTTTTTTTCCCTCTGTAAAGTCATGCAGCCCACTGATTGCAAAACCAGAATCAAAGCCTATACCTGCTCAAACTCAGTCCCATTCTTTTCAGTTCACCAAGTACCTAACATTCTTCTCCATGGCCCGGTGACCTCAACAGCCAAGATTTTCAAGGAGCTTTAGACTTTCTCAGTGTGCTTTATGTAGTTGTAAGTACCACGGGGCAGCTGTGTGACTTCTCTTAGCATTGATAGTAACTGCTAACTAACTACCGGACTCTTTTACCACTATATCAGAGACTTTTAAAGTTGTTTCACTTTGCCCTGGTTTTTTGTTTGTTTGTTTGTTTGCTTTTTGAGGCAGGTCTCACTTTGAAGCCCATGCTGGTCTCAAACTCTCAATCTTCCTGCCTCAGTCTCCCAATCCCGAGGTTAAGTAAGAGCGCACAACCCCACGAGTCTTCTGTTTTGCTTCGTTTAGACAGAACCTGGCCATGCAGTCTAGGCTGGCCTCAAACTCAGGATCTTCCTGCCTCAGCCTCCCTGAGGGTTCAGGTCACATGTCACCCCAGCTCCATATTTCTTTGGGTCCCAAGACTAAGTCCCCTGTGGCTCATGCTGGACAGTGACTCTGTGTGGTGCTGACAGCGACTCTGATTCTCCCAAAGGCTGAAATTACAATTCGAGCTACCCACACAGCTTCACATTTTGTATTTTTTTTTCCAATTTTCATGTGTGTATATACATATGCATATTTCTCTTTATGTACGCATACACATATGGGTCCACATGCACACGTGTATCCGTGAACATGAAAAAGTCTAAGGTTGGCCGGGCGGTGGTGGTACACGCCTTTAATCCCAGCACTTGGGAGGCAGAGGCAGGTGGATTTCTGAGTTTGAGGCCAGCCTGGTCTACAGAGTGAGTTCCAGGACAGCCAGGGCTACACAGAGAAATCCTGTCTCAAAAAAAAAAAAAAAAAAAAAAAAAGGAAAAGAAAAGAAAAAAGAAAAAAAGAAAAAGCCTAAGGTTTATCACAGGAATCATCATTCAACATCACCTTATTCACTGAGGCAGGGTCTCTCAATCAAACCAAGAGCTTGATAAGATGGCTAGTGCTTGACAGTTTTCTGGGGCTGGAATTACAGACAGGACACACCCACCTAGCATTTTTCTAAGGTTCTGAACTTGTGTTCTTTAATCCGTATAATCATTAAGCTATTCTCCAGCCCCAGCTTTTTTTTTTTTTTTTAAAGACAAAGTCTCTTTATTGCCCTGGCTGACCTGGATTTCACTATGTAGACTAGGCTGGCCTCAAACTGCCTATCTGTTCCTCCTGCATCCATCCCCAGTGCTAACATTGAAGGCCTATGAAATATCACCCTGCCTCAGCTTCACATTTGTAAAGTTTACAATGGATTCTGGTAAAAAAGTGACTGACAGCTGGGTGGTGGTGGCGCATGCCTTTAATCCCAGCACCTGGGAGGCAGAGGCAGACAGATTTCTGAGTTTGAGGCCAGCCTAGTCTACAGAGTGAGTTCCAAGACAGCTAGGGCTACACAGAGAAACCCTGTCTCGAAAAACAAAAAAACAAAAAAAAAAAAAAAAAACCAAGACCAAAAAAAGTGACTGACAGTTATACTAGGAAAGAAAACTCACATTAGTAGAACTGTTGCTGTGAGCAGCGCTGTTGCTGTGTGAGTAGCACTGTTGCTGTGAGTAGCGCTGTTGCTGTGTGAGCAGCGCTGTTTCTGTGTGAGCAGCACATCTGCTTCTTCTTTCACCCTTAAGCTGTACTTCTCCATCTTAGAATTCCAAAAGCTGGTAGGCATGCTATTTTTCCTGGGAAACATGCCTATGCATTTAGGGGGTTTGCCTTATAAATATCCTAACTTCTGTTTTCAAAATCAGAGTCTGAACTGGGAACTATCCAGATGTTTCTGGAATTCTAATACCGTTCTGGAGAGGCATCTCAAGAGGCCAACCCAGAAAATGTTCTATGCCAATAGCAAAGATGTACACACAAAAGGGAATCTGTTTTCAAAAGCTGTTTTCTTTCCAAAATACCTTTTCAGTTCCCCTCAACTGAAGTAAAGTGCTTCCAGTTAATGCTAAGCTCTTGCTAACATCATGCAGTCTCTCTCTGACAATCTCCAAACAGCCACAGTCTGTACTTGCCATCCTACAAGGGGAGTTGAGGGAGTGTCCACATCCTGTAATCTGAGGTATGGGTGCTCAGGAAGAAGGCAGCCCAGGGAAGACTCAAAGGGATACACCAGAAAGGCCCTGAAAGCGGGAACTAAATAGATTATTGAAGAGTACTAGAATGAGCTGTCTTTGTGTGACCTTTAACCTAATTGCATTTTCCTTAGCTTGCAGTGCTACTCATACTCTCTGTACTCCTCTGACCTACCCAATACATTCTCTCTTGGCTCTTTTTCTTTTTCTCCCTAAGCCATCTTCTGATTCTTCTCTGTTATGTTCTCGTCGCAAGGTCGCAAGTCCTGAGTACCTAGATACCTCACAGGTCAATGTCACCTCCTTCAACAGATGAAATGGTATTCCTCTCTCATACAGCTACTCCTTAGCTAAAATAAATGTCAAGCCCAATCAGAACAGCCACAAATACATACTTAGGTAAAGAAATAAATGTAAGCACTGAAAAGCATCCTTTGATAGCCTTTGCTCTGCTATATTTTAGCATTCTAAAATATTTTATTAGAGCATCAGCT
>JADRCD010231407.1:2771-14083 GCA_019843815.1 Montemys delectorum
CTCTCTCTCTCTCTCTCTCTCTCTCTCTCTCTCTCTCTCTCTCTCTCACACACACACACACACACACACACACACACACAAATACCAACATCAAAATAACAGGAAATAACAATCACTGGTCACTAATATCTCTCAACATCATTGGGCTCAATTTCCCCATAAAAGATACAAGCTAACAGAATGGCTGTGGAAATAGAATCTATCATTCTGCTGCATACAAGAAACACTCCTCAGCCATAAAGATAAATATTCCCTCAGAGTAAAGGGTTGGAAAAAATTTTCCAAGCAAATGGACTCAAGAAGCAAGCTGAAGTAGCCATTCAAATAACTAATAAAATAGACTTTCAACCAAAACTAATCAAAAAAGAGAGGGAAGGACACTTTATACTCATGAAAGGAAAAATACACCAAAAGGATATCTCAATTCTGAAAATCTATGCCCAAAACACAAGGTCAACATTATTTGTAAAAGAAATATTACTGTCTTAGTCAGGGTTTCTATTCCTGCACAAACATCATGACCAAGAAGCAAGTTGGGGAGGAAAGGGTTTATTCAGCTTACTTCCACATGGCTGTTGATAACCAGAGGAAGTCAGGACTGGAACTCAAGCAAGTCAGGAAGAAGGAGCTGATGCAGAGGCCATGGAGAGATGTTCCTTGCTGGCTTGCTTCCCCTGGCTTGCTCAGCCTGCTCTCTTATAGAACCCAAGACTTCCAGCCCAGAGATGGCACCACCCACAAGGGGCCCTACCCTCTTGATCACTAATTGAGAAAATGTCCCACAGCTGGATTTCATGGAGGCACTTCCTCAACTGAAACTCCCTTCTCTGTGATAACTCCAGCCTGTGTCAAGTTGACACACAAAACTAGCCAGTACAATTACTAAAGCTTAAATCACATATTAAACCTCACACATTATGGTGGGAGATTTTAACATCATAATATCATCAATTGACAGGACACACAGACAATAACTAAATAGATAAACAATGACCCTAATATGAATCAAACCTAACAGACATCTATAGAAAATTTCACCCAAACATAAAAGGATACACCTTATTCTAGGACCTCATGGATCCTTCTCCAAAATCGAACATGCAGTTGTTCACAAAGCAAGCATCAAGAGGTACAAGAAAATTGAAATAAAATCTTGTATCCTGTCAAACCACCATGGATTAAAGATGGACTTCAACAAAAAAAGAAACACTGGAAAGCCTACACACTCTTGGAAATTGAACAACTTTCTAATAAATAATCTCTGGGTCAGGGAAGAAATAAAGAAAGAAATTAAAAACTTTCTATAAGTTAATGAAAAGGAAGCACAACAAAACCAAATTTATGGGACACAATGAAATCAGTCCTAAGAGGAAGGTTCATAGCACCAAATGCCTCCATAAAGAAATTAGAAAGTACTCATATCAGCAATTTTAAAAATACACCTGAAAAGTCTAGGGGAAAAAAAGAAGAAGCAAGCAAACTAAAGAGGAATATAAGATAGAAAATAATCAAAATCAGGGCTGAAATTAATCAGTTCGAACAAAGAAAATAATACAAAGAATCAACAAAACCAATAGCTGGTTCTTTGAGAAAATCAACCAGATAGACAAACCCTTTGCCAAACTGACAAAAAGGCACAGAGAGTATCCAAATAAACAAAATCAAAAATGAAAAAAAAAAGAGACATAACAACGGACCCAGGAAATTCAAAGAATCATTAGGTCCTCAAAAGCCTGCACTCTACAAAATGAGATAATCTTAATGGATGGTTGTTGAGACAGGAACCACTTAACAAATTTAAATCAAGATCAGGTGAACTTTTTAAACAGCCCTAAACCCCAAGAGAATAGAAACAATCATTAAAAGTCTGCCAAACAAAATGAACCCAGGGCCAGGTAGTTTTAGTACAGAATTTTACTAGATTTTTAAAGATGAACTAATACCAAAACTCCTCAAACTTTTCACAACATATAAACCAAAATAACACTGTCAAACTAATTCTATAATGGCAGAATCATTCTGATATCTAACCCATGCAAAGAGGAAACAAAGAAAGAGAATTGTGGATCCATTTGTCTTATGAACATTGAATAACATAAAATATTTGCAAACCAAATCCAAGAACACATCAAAATCATAATCCAACATGAAGTAGGCTTCATCCTAGTGATGCAGGGATGGTTTAGTATTTGTAAATTCATCAATGCAATACAATATATAAATAAACTGAAAGAAAAAACTCACATGGTTATTTCACTAGGTATTGAAAACAGCTTTTGACAAAGTACAACACCCCTTCGAGTAAGAGTGAGAGTGGAACATACCTAAGCACAATCAAAGCAATATATTGCAAGCCAATAGCCAACATCAAATTAAGTGGAGAGAAACTTAATGTACAACCTCTCAAGATCTATTATTTTTTTTAAATTTAATGTTTTATTAGATATTTTCTTTATTTACATGTCATATGATTTCTCCTTTCCCAATTTCCCCTCCAAAAAATAAACAAACAAGCAAACAAAAAGAACAAGAACTGTTGCCTCCCCTCTCCCCCTGCTTGCCACCCCACCCTCTCCCACTTATTGGCCCTGGCATTCCCCTACACCGGGGCACAGAACCTTCACAGGGCAAGGGACTCTTCTCCCATTGATGATCGACTTTGCAATTCTCTACTACACACATGCTACCAGAACAATCAGTTCTACCTTTGTTCGTGGTTGAGTCCCTGGGATCTCTGCGGGTACTAGTTAGTTCATATTGTTGTTCGTCCTAAGGGGCTGCAAACACTTCAGCTTCTTTGGATCTTTCTCTAACTCCTTCATTGGGGACCCTGTACTCAGTTCAATGGATGCCTGTGAGCCTCTACTTCTGTATTAGTCAGGTACTATCAGAGCCTCTCAGGAGATAGCAATATTAGGCTGGCTTGTCCTTCCTTCACTCTCTGCTCCATAGTTAGTCTCTGCAACAATAAATTTATGAAATTCTTAGGGAAATGGATGGATCTGGAGAATATCAGCCTGAGTGAGGTAACCCAATCACAAAAGAACACACGTGGTATGCACTCTCTGATAAGTGGTTATTAGCCCAGAAGTTCAGAATACAGGAAGAACAACCCACAAACCACAAGAAACTCAAGAAGGAGGAAGACCAAAATGTGGACATTTAATTCCTTTTAAAAGGGGGAACAAGATACTCACGGAAGGAGTTGCAGAGACTAACTATGGAGCAGAGACTGAAGGAATGTCAAGATCTATTAGTGATGGAGCAATAAGAAAACTAGAGGAGATCAAGAGGACACAAATTGAAAAGAAAGAAGTTAAGATATTTTGTAGATGATATGATATATAAGCAACTTCAAAAATTCTGCCAAAGAACCCCCACAGTTGATAAATACCTTCACCTAAGAGGATGGATACAAAGTTAATTTAAAAAAATCAGTAGCCCTCTTTTATACAAATAGAAATGGGGTATGAAAGAAACTGGGGAAACAATACCCTTTACAATAGCTATGAATAATGTGAACTATCTTAGTGTAACTCTAACCAAGCAAGTAAAAGATCTATATGACAAGAACCTTAAGCCCCTGAAATAAGAAACTGAGAAAGATATTAGAAGTTGCAAAGATCTACCTGTAGGAGTAACATAGTGAAAATGGTCAATTTACCAAAACAAATTTGTGGATTTGATGCATTTTCCTCCAAAATTCTGACAAAATTCTTTATAGACTTTGACAGAGCAATTCTCAACTTATATGGAAAAACAAAAAACAAAAGAACTATGATGGTTAAAATCAATCCTGAGCAGTGGAGTAATAGGGACACCAACCCACCCATAAAACTTTTGACTGAAAACTTATCCTGTCTACAGAAATGCAAGGACAGGGAATGGAGTAGAGTCTGTGGCAATGACCAAGCCCCAACAAGAGACCCATCCCATGGGCAAGCACCAGTCTCTGATGTGATTAGTGATACTGTTATGCTTGTAGACAGGAGTCTAGCATAGCTGTCCTCTGAGAGTCTCCACCTGACAGCTGGTTCAGACAGATGCAGAGACCCACAGGCAATCTTTGGATGGAGCTTAGGAACATTTATGGAAGAGTTGGAGGAAGGATTCAGGGGATAGGAACTCCTTAGAAAAAACAACAGATTTAACTAATCTGGATAGTTTGGGGGACTCTCAGTGACTGAACCACCAACCAAAGAGCATACAATGGCTAAATCTAGCCCCTATACCCCAATATATGTAGCAGATCTGCAGTTTTTTTTTGAGTCCCTAACAATTACAAGGGGACCTGTCCCTAAATTTTTGCCTGTCTGTTAAATATGTTATATTTAAATATGTTAAATATGTCTGTTAAATAGTTGGGCTGCCTTGCTAGGCCTCAGATGGAGGCGATGCTCCTAGTCCAGCAAAGACTTGATGTTTCAGAGTTGGGTGATAACCAATGGGGCCCTCTACTATCTCAGAAGAGAATGTGAGGAAAGTTTGGATGAGAGACTTGGGGTGGGATTTAGATTGGTGATTGAAATGTAACATGAATGAATGAATGAATAAATAGACAAATAATTGGAAAAACATCAAAAGAAAAAAAAGTCACTTCCAATTCTTTTCACTAGTAGGAACAGACACTGCAGCATTTTAAAAGACACCTAAGTATTATGGGGAAAAATACTCATGAGAGTAGATACAGAAACAAAGATTGGAGCAGAAACTGAAGGAAAGGCCATCCAGTGACTGTCCCACCTGGGGATGCATCTTATATACAGTTACCAAACCCAGACACTATTGTGGATGCCAACAAGTGCTTGCTGACAGGAGCCTGATATAGCTGTCTCCTGAGAGGTTCTGCCAGTGCCTGACAAATACAGAAGTGGATGCTTACTGCCATCCATTGGACTGAGCACAGAGTCCCCAATGGAGGAGCTAGAGAAAGGACTCAAGGAGCTGAAGAGGTTTGCAGCCTCATAGGAGGAACAACAATATGAACCAACCAGTACCCCCAGAGCTCCCAGGGACTAAACCACCAACCACAAAGTACACATGGAGGGTCCATGGCTCCAGCTGCATATGTAGCAGAGTATGATCTTGTGGGACATCTGTGGGAGGAGAGGCCCTTGGTCTTGTGAAAGCTCAATGCCCCAGTGTAGACGAATGCCAGGACAGGGAATTGAGAGTGGGTGGGTTAGTGAGCAGGGGAGGGCGGGGGGGTTTCAGAGGGGAAATGAGGAAATGGGATAAAATTTAAAATGTAAATAAAGAAAATATCTAATAAAAAGAAAGAAAAGAAAGTCACTCCCAATTCTTTCACACACACACACACACACACACACACACACACACACACACACACACACGCCGTTAGACATAGTTTCTCTGTGTAGTCCTGGCTATTCTGGAACTTACTCTATAGACCAGGCTGGCCCTGAACTTACAGGGATCCTTCTCCCTTTTTCTCCCAACTACTGGGATTAAAGGCATGTGCCACCACATGTGCTGCTGCCTGAAGCCATGTTGGTGTCAATGAGCCAGACTGCTGCCAGTGACCATATTAGGGTCTGCAACCCATGCCTTCGAGGCCATGTTGATTCCAGACCTGTGTTACTGCCAAGGGTGATGATGATGTCCATGATCTGTGCCGTCATCACAAACTATGTAGACGTCAATGATCCACTGACTTAAAGGACAAGGAAGCTACTTTTACAGTGGAATTAATGACTGTAGACTCAGAATTGATACAGAGAGACATACAAAGCTTCTGTGACAACCTCTACCTCCACCCACCTCCTTAAGCAGTTATGCCCTAGTGAGGATCCCATTGAAGCGCATTATTAAAAATTGTGATAAGGATGCTAAATTTTAGCTCCCTACAATTGATGGCTTTGACAGGGGTAGAGACGGGGAAGGACTCAGTTTTCTTTAAGGAGATGGCTACTAGGCAATTGACCATGTTCCAGTTAATATATTGGCAATACAAATTAGATTTGTAGGGTTTTTTGGGGGGAGGGTTATAAGGGTCAGAGGGAAAACCATCTGGAAGGACTGGGAAGTGAGTGTGATTGGGTGCATTATGTGAATTTCCCAAATAATCAAGTAAAATATCATGTTGAAAATAATAAAAGAAACAAGGTCACTGACATGCAATCAGAGAGGTAACAGGAGGTCATAGTAGAATGAGATGCACATTTAGTCACTCATGACATGGGCCCATGTAAAGTGAGGATTTGTAATAACTGTATACAGAAAAATCAAGTCCCAGTGACAGACTCAGAAATGGCAGTGACACACCAGACAGCAAACAGTACCTGTCACCTCCAGAAGCTGGTAAGGAACAAGAGAGAACACAGAGGCGTCTAATTCAGAGTTCCAGCCTCCAGTAATGTAAGAAAATAACACAAAGAGTTTTTCTTTTTTTATCTTGTTCATTATTTAATATATTATACAAAGATTGATTTATTTTATAAAACATACATATGCAGTACACATAAAGGATATATGTATATGTTTGTAAAAATAAATACATGTTGAATATATAAAACATAGGAACTAATTAAATATAACAGTATAGATATAATAAAAAATTGAAGATATTTTCACCAAAACACTTTTACTGTGGTAATCAATCTAAGTCATATTTCTTAATGGTTATTTCCTCCTTTTTTATACTTGCAATTTTCCTTTTTGTGAAATTATTTGACCTTGTGCATTTTAAATTATTACCTTAATTTTATTTTTAAAAATATGGCTTTCAGTGAAATAGGTTTACATCATTTCTCTTTCCACATTTCTCCCTCTAGCTTTTCCAAGCTCTCCTCCATTTAAACCCTCCCATGTTCTTAACATTGAAATGTTTAGACACACACACACACACACACACACACACACACACACACACACTGGTTCAGTCCAGTTCTGTTGGTGGTTTGTATATAATTTCAAGGCTGACCACTTTGTATTGGACAACCAACAGCAGGGCTCATTCCTTGGTAAGGCTAATTATCTCTCTCCCAAGAGCCATTACTTGCCTGTCTCTAGAGGTGGAACTGCACAATTTCTTACTCCCAAATTGATAATGCCATTTTATGGCTACAGTTATGCAGACATTTAAAAAAAATGTTCCACAGTAGACTTCCTGATGTTCTGGATCTTACAGTCTTTGTCTTTTGTTATTGTTGTTGTTGTTGTTGTTTTCTTATTTTTGAAAAGTGATTCTTTTCATAAAATAATATATCCTGATTGCAGTTTCCCCTCCCTTCACTCCCAATTCCTCCCCACTTCTCCTCCCATCTGAATCTACTCCATTTCTCTCATTAGAATAGAACAGGCTTCTAGGAGATAACAACCAAATACAACAAAAGAAAACAGATATGACAATTGAAGAATCATCACATAGAAGTGGGACAAGGAAAAAGAACAGAAGGGAAAAAGACCGAGAGAAGGCTCAGGAGTCAGAGCTGCACTCCTTCACAAATTCAGGGGTTTCATAAAAATACCAACCTGAAGGCTGTCATGTGTGAGCAGAGTACCTGGTGCAGACCTGTGCATGCAGACCTGTGCATGCTCTGTGTTTGTTGCTTCAGCCTCTGAGTTCATAGGAGCTTTGCTCATTTGGTTGAAAAATACTTGTTCTTCTGGTGTCCTCCATCTCCGCTTCCTTTTACACTCTTTCTGCTTTCTTTTTCGTAGGGTTTCTTGAGGTTTGAGTGAAAGCATTTAATGGAGACATTCCATTTAGAGCTGGCACACTGTTATTTTAAGCTGCCTAGTTTGTTGAGATTATTGTAGGAAGCCATTTTAGACCATGTCATCAAAACTGCCATGTGAAATATAGTGAATGAGTTCAAAAACATCTTTTTCTTTGTTTTGTAGTATGTTTACATCTATGTTACCTATGATCAGCCCCATACTAGAGAACATGGCAGTATCAAGGAAAAAAAACTTCAAAAGGAAAATATATCTACATGTTTTCATATATGTAGACTTTATATAGATTGTATTATGAGGCAAATAGTCAAGATTAAACTTTTACCTTGCTGGTAAATTTTCAGAGCCTACAAATGCCTCAGAGTGTGGGTTTGGTTGTTTTCTATGTGTGTGTTTGTGTGAGTGTTTTTCTGTCTGTCTGTCAGAATTATTTTAAGAGTTAGGAAGATGACACTTAATCATGGTTGTATACATTAGTGTGTAATATTTTTTAGAAAATGGGTAAGGACTGGTTTTCTTCAGTAGGAACTGGTATGATGCTTGATGATATCAAGTGAGGAGGAACAGACGTGAGGAACTATGATACACTCTAGACACCATGATGCAATAACCAGAGTACTTCAATATAAGAAGTAGAATACAGGAGGATGGATCCTGTCTTCTTCAACAGGTTCAGACTCAAACATTTGATGTGAAGACAATATGAAAATACAGCCAGGCTTTGATGGGACTGGGTATTTTAATTTACTGTGAGGAGGTCAATGGGTGTATCCTAGAGCAGCAGACTAGCAAGCACTGCTGTGATACTGGGCACTGCTAAGGATAAAGGAGAAGTTCTCAGTTCAGCTTCTGTCCCTCATGACTGTGTCCTGTAGGGAGATGATCACAAGCTACACAAAAATCCATCATGTTAGTAACTCTTAGTCCCAGTGCTCCACGTTAGATCTTTTGCATGCTAGTAGGATTTTTTCTCCTACCGGGTTGTCTCATTCAGATTTGATACGAGGGTCTTATTGATATGATATGCCTAGACTTATTACACCTTGTTATGCTGTGTTTGGTTGCCTTCACTGAGAGGCATGGTCTTTCCTTAAGGGAAACAGTGAAGCAGTAGATCTGGGAAGAGGGCAGTTGAGCAGGCTAGTAGAAGGGGAGCTCAGGAGGCTGCAGCTGGGATATATTGAATAGGAGAATGTGTAAGTAATGTGCTGAAACTGACCTGAGTCAATAGCTTTTCCAAACCCCATCCCTTTGGTTTTAGAGCTTAAGGATTATGTTCTACAGAGTTAATGGATACTGTTTCAGCTTCAGCAGTTAAATACTCAGTCTGAGTGTTCTCCTAAGGAATTGACAATTACTCAGTTCTAGTAAATGAATTTGCCCTTGGGCTTTTGAACCACAGAACTTCTGAATGTATCATGCTGACAGATAGTAAGTTCTCATCTTTCTTAACTTTCAGAGTCCAAAAAATAATCTGGTACTCCTACAGAAAATGAGTTCACAGAACAAAATAACAAGACTTTTAGAAAATAAAGACACTTCTCACTGTCATCCTAATTTAAGAATATGATAAAAACCATATGGAAGAATCAAGATAGTATGGATAAATACACTAAATAATCTTCCATAATGTGCATTTTAGAGGTGGGCTGCAGGTGGGATGTATTGAATAGGAGAATATATAAATAAAAATTTTTAAAGTTGAAGAAATTAATAAAGAAAAATCAGAGAGTGTTTCTTCCAACTTACAGCTCCAACTGCAAGTGCTGATTGGCACACCACTCCCTAACTCCACAACTCTGGAACACACAGATGAGACACCTATGCCCCAATACCCCCACACGTGGGACCCCAGCATCTGAGCTCTGCCTTGCCCTAAGAGTCACCATCTTCATTCCAGTATACAACTACACCTGAAATTGAAGAGCTACACCCCATACTCCAGCCCAAAGTTTTGCTTATCTTTTGAGAGATCTGCAGCAATCCAGGAAAACAAGTCTCAGAGGCTTACTACTTCCAGGGACTACCAAGCTGGTCAACATCAGAGACAACAATATAGCAAATGGCAGAAGGCAAGCACAAGAACATAATCAACAAAAGCCAATGAAATGTAGCACCAACAGAATTCAGCTTACCTGTGATGGCAATCTCTGGGTCATCCAAACACACTTGAAGAGCAAAACTGTATAGATAAGAGCACGGGGGTAGTAAATTAAACTCAATGTAAAGCAACTCTGTATTAAGAATAATAAAAGGAAATAGATAAATCTACAATGTTCATGTTATATATAATACAGAGCTTTTAATTACTGATTATTAAGTAATGTTAATGAAGAGTTGTATACACATATTCATAACACAATAAACTAGACATTAGTTATCTATGAATTTGTACATATAATAGAAACAAAATGATTATTAATCACAAAGTTAGTAAGGAAAAGTTAATGATCTCAAGTGAACAACAATGGAAGAATGGTCTACAATGTGTTTCATAACTGTTTTGGTATAAAACCCAATTTATCAAAAATTTGACTAATCAAAAATTTAGTCACTTTGCATTGGTTTTCACTAGCTATTCAAAACAATGGTTATCATATTATTCTTCTCTGGTACTTTATACATAATGGAAGCCATAATTTAACTAGCATGACTCTTACTAAAACAAATGCCATCCCATCCCATGTGGAATTGTGTGGAAAAAAATAGATTTCAGTAAAAACATAACAACTATGGATGAGAAGATAAGTACTTATAACATTTACAGATATTATAGCAATTGAATTAGAAAAGCAGAAATAAACTACAAAAATATTATTGAACATTAGATAATTTAACAAGGAGGATCATATAGATTAAAATACAGAAATACTGTATTTTAAATTACCAGCATTATATTTTATACACCACTGATTGGACATTAAATAAAAAGCATTGTGAACAACAGCAACAAAAACAAAAACAGAATAGCAAATAAGAAATTTAGCAAAATATATTTAGACCCTGTAGGGAAAAAATATAAAATTTGATTAAGGAATATTAAAGATTCATATAAAGGTATATCCAATCATGGATAACAGGGCCTAACATTACAAAGATTAATTTCATAAAAAACTCAATATTCAATTCAATAAAATTCTAATTAAATTTGTAACCATTTTTTGTTTGGGCTATTGATGAAGTGGGTTTAAATCTTATGAAAGAATAGGGATCAAGAATGTTTGGGCATATTTAAAGAGATTTTTAGTATGGGGAAGTTACCTTGATATTAATTTGTGAAACTCAATTTGAAGCAGGGGAATTACTTTAAAGAAGAAATATAAAACAAGAAAAGCATAGCAGCTATGCTGGTCATAGAGGAGACCTTCCCTAAAGGACAATAATAAATCTGGAATTTATTAGTAGTCATATTATAGATATTTTCATGTCTTTATATAAGCAGTTTATATTTGCTGTAACTAGTAAAACTGGAGTGTTTCTATTACAATTGAAATTGAGAAGACATTTATAGAGATGTGAGAGAAGTAGGCTGCTATATTAATAGGTTTCTACATTTTCTATTAGAACCTAAGTAATTGTTATAGGTAGATTATATTAATGAATAAGAGACA
>JADRCD010231409.1:1778-15374 GCA_019843815.1 Montemys delectorum
AAGAAGAAGAAGAAGAAGAAGAAGAAGAAGAAGAAGAAGAAGATAAAAGTGTTTAGATTTGACATCATTGAATCTTATAACTTGGCATTCATCACTACTAAAATCTCTTATTTCACACTCCCAAACCATAGCATGCCATACTGGACCTTCTGAGAGTGAGTCTTGTAATACATCAGAGGACAGTGAAAATGGCCACTGGGTGGGGCCAAATATCAGGAATTCACTCTTTAAAATAAGAGAAATTATAGACAAGTTTCCAAGTATAAATTTAAATGATTTTACACGCAAAATGAGGACTAATGTTGGTGTGTGTGTTGTGGGTGTGTGTGTTTCATGGTTTTGGTTTGTTTGTTTTTTGCATTTCCATCTGTCCTAAAATATTTAAGCAGTTCCATCACTCTAGGTCCCTAGAACATTTAACATTTGTAAAGTATTGTATAATTATTACAGCATATTTTTGTCTTCTTGGTACATGATTCTACACTCTTGTAATCTAGACATTCATTCTGACAATGTGTTGCAAGTATAGCACTTTGTTCTGGGACTCAAACAAGGGATGGATTATGAGGTTTTTCTAAGAGAAGACATGCATTAGGTCATTAAGAGTCATCAACTGGCCAAATTATTGTGTCGCTTGCATTATTATTGAATGCATAAGTCAAATTTTGTTACCATCTCTGCTTCCATCATTCCTGGGCTTCAGGGAGACTCACCATTAATTTATATTGGTGCTACACTCAAGTCCATTCCTAACAGCCTAGTCGAAGATATGTCCCTAAGAAACAAATTACTTTAATATACTTTCCTTTTGTTCTCCTTTAAATGTAACTCTCACAAATTTTCCATGAAGATCTTGGAATATCCTCTAGCAGAGAAAAATCAAATAAAATACAAGTAACCACTTTTTTTATATCTTGCTTCATAGCATTTCAAATCCCTGTTTCTACCATCTGCTATAAAATACAGTCACTTCAAACTCTCCCTATGTGGATATGATTTTTTTTCAAGAATGTAGAAGCCATGGTAACAAGTTTATAACATCTGCTAAGGTTCTTAGCTGCCACTGAATCCTGAATGTTACCTTCTTAGATTTATAACTCTTTTATCCACACAGCCTCAGTTATAGTTATGCTAAAAATTAATAATGACCCTGACTAAAGGTGTGTTGATGGAGACATCAGTTGAATGGATCTGAGTTTTTTTGTTGTTGTTGTCTGTCTATTTGTTTGTTTAATCTGGAGGAATATGAAGTCCACAGAGATATAGCATGAGTTCTTAGGGAAGGTCATGGAAGAGGTTCTTCCATAAACTTAGAACAGTGGTTCTCCACCTGTGAGTTATGATTCATTTGAGAGTTGAAAAACCCTTCCACAGGGGTCACCTAAGACCACTGGAAAATGTAGATATTTATATTACAATTCCAAGCAGTAGTAAAATTACAGTTATGAAATAGCAACAAAAATAATTTTATGGTTGGTAGTCACCACAACAAGAGGAAGTGTATTAAAGTGTTACAGTATTGGGAAGGTTGAGAACCAATGCTTGGAAGCTTTAGAGGTGCCTGAGCTGATGAACTCTGAAACAGGGCTTTCACTCAGAGACCCCAGTCCCATGTGTCAGGATCCCAGGTCATTCATTTATATTATAAGAGAACTGATTTTGTTGAGCATTGAGTCCTTTTTTGATATACAGCTACTCTGACTCCTCAGCTCAGCTTTTGCTGTTCACATTACTCTGCTTTTCATGCTTTCTCTTCATGTGGCATGAGGTATGTTTCATGAGCTAACACACACACACACACACACACACACACACACACACACACAAACAAACACACAGAGAGAGACAGACAGATCGACAAACAGAGGGACAGAGAGAGAGAGAGAGAGAGAGAGAGAGAGAGAGAGAGAGAGAGAGAGACAGAGACAGAGAGAGAAACAGAGAGAGAAACAGAGAGACAGAGAGACAGAGACTGCCTCTTTCACTTGTTTGGAACATGGATGGTATGAGCTGATAATTCAAGATGTAATTGATTTGAGTTTGAAATGTGCACCAACATCTCATATGATTGATCACTTGGTCCCCTGTTTTGGGAGGATGTAGAGTCTTTCAAATGTAAGACCTAGTTCACAGATGTCACTTGGGACAGGCATTGAAAGTTAAAAACATTACACCACTTCTAACTCCTCTTTTCTTTATGCCCACTACTGATAAGGGAATCAGTTCTGCTCTGCCTCAGTGTCTCTGCAATTATGGGTCTGGTGCTGTAGCTAACATGCCTTCTCTGACATTAAACCACAATACAAAATAAAGTTCTTCTTCCTACCTTAAATCTTAATTCTTCCAGGTGCTCATTACAAAGAACTGAGAAAAGCCAGGTGGTGGTGGCACACGTCTTTAATCCCAGCACTTGGGAGGCAGAGGCAGGCAGATTTCTGAATTCGAGGCCAGCCTGGTCTACAGAGTAAGTTCCAGGACAGCCAGGGCTACACAGAGAAACCCTGTCTTGAAAAACAAACAAACAAACAAACAAACAACAACAACAAAAAGAACTGAGAAAAATAATACAAGTGCAGAATACTTCTCAGTAATAATGAACAAGATCAATTATCTTTATATTTATCATATTTCTCACATCTATAAATATGTATATGTATATTGAGTATATTAATATGTACTTTATTGCTTATTTTAATTATATTGGGGAATATTATGCCAAATAATCAGAAGAAAGATTTCCAAACTGCATTCCCACGGTCTCAAGAATGTTATTTTCTAATCATTAAAAGGCACTAATAGACCCAATTCTATAAAAGTTGTTTTGATCACCAAAAGCCTACTACTCTGCCTCCACTGAGATGTTAAACTACTTTCTTGAGAAGTTTTGAATAATTTGTGAAGTCTCTAAATAATAGGAACTTAATGGGTTTTCTTATGCACAGTGTCCAACTACATATTTCAGTCACAGATGGCTATATTCTGCACAAAATTTATATTACCTTTGACTCTTCTTATACAAAAAGATAGCAAATCTTTACTTAAAAGCTTAGTTTTTTTTCAGGATTCTTATTGTTAGGATTTAAAGCAAAGTAATTTTGCTGCCAAAATGTCTCCTCTATTATCTGTATTCTGATCCATCTGGTATAAAGATGGGATGGTGTTTAGAATTGCCCCTTTGCGTGGGGTATTAAATCATTGGTCATTTTTCCCAATATGTTTGCACACAAAGAACTAATGGAAAGGTTGTGATACATCTTGATAATATCACTTGTGTAGTCAAAGAAGTAATTATAAAACTACTGTTGGAAGTGAGACAGTGTGAGTCACTCTTGGAAAAGAGATTTATTTGCTTTTTTTTTACTATAAAAGCAGATTTGGCACGGGTCCATGATTAATTTAACATTTACTCAATGTCGCAATGAAGGGAGACCTCTTTTATTATAGAGATATTATTATAATCAAGTTGATAAATGATTGCATATTTAAACATGTGATTATATCATAGTTCATATGCTGAATATATGAATTGGTAATTAGGACAACTCTAATGCTTAAGGATTCACATGTATACTCTAGTACATTTACTTGTTTTGGTTTCAAATCTTTCTGGTGAATCACTTCCCACTTTGTTATCAGTCCAAGGAATAATTGGATTGGAAAAGGGCAATGAAGACACCCTTGAGGAAGTGTTAATATTTTCTGAAGAAACATAGGGTCCCAACAAAGAGACTCAGAGAGACAGCAGTAAGAGAAATGAAACTAAGAGTGAGTTAGTTTTAGGTCACCTTTTCCTGCTTAAATTTCACTAGACCCTCTACAGATGAAATGCTGGAGAAGTTCACTTTCTTTTTTCTAATTCATTGTAATTACATTGTATTCAATGCTATACATTGTGTCAGCATTCCTCTGTGTGCTCCTCCCATTTCTACTTGAATTTCTTAGATGATACCATTGTATCTACTTTTGAGGCATCTATTATTTTTTGACAGGTCTTTGGATTTTCTTTTTTGGTTTGAACACCTAGAACCCTAGAATATCCTTTCTCTATGAAAATAGATGTTCACAGTCATGTACTAAGATTTTAGTTACATGTATACTGTATTATTAATCAGAGATGGGGTATATTAGTCAGGTTTCTATTATTATAATGAAATGTCTAGAGAGAGCTAACATCATAAGGAAACTTTTATTTATGTGACAAATTTGAATAGTGAAAGTTCAAACATCATATTTCAGGCTTTGACAAAACCACTATGGAAGGTTATGGATATATGCAGATGGACAAAACATTTCTTAAGCCCAAAGCACAAATACCCACATTAGTTCCAGGTTTATGATCTTGTAACAATAGGCTCTTATGGAAACTCCATCTGATTAGCCAGCAATGGCACCAGTGATTCAAAAACTACTAAGGTCATCCTCATAGATGACATTAGTTTAGTCTATAGATATTTTGGGATCCAAATATCAACTGAAGTCTTCAGGATCCTATTCAATATCTAAACTATAGAATGCCTTGTCTGGGCCAAGAATGCAGGCTCAGAGGACTTGTGCCTCATGAATAACTGTCCCCACGCTTAGTTGAATTTTGAGGATTTAGCATAAAACCACAGCTAAAATTATGAATGAAGTTTGAAATATATTTACATTTACATGCATACAGAAGTAAGTCTCATTTCAGAATCTGCTCTAATTTGCAGTCTAAATTATTCACCTTCTCAACTCTCCAAACTATAACAAGGAAAAATATAAAGGAATTGATTTAATCTCATTGTTTAGACTCAAATATTTAACTCATCATAGTAGCCCTCTGTCTTAGACAGAGGTTAATTTTAATTAACTTCATCTGCAATGGCTACCAGTACGTCATTTTCGACCAAGCCTAGATGTCTTAGTTTGAACACTGGAATTCAATGGGGGAAGGAAAGAACTGATTCACCCAAGATGTCCTCTGGCTACCACACATGGGCTGTAGAGTATGAACACATATGCAAGTACGTACACACACAACACACATACATCCTACTGCAACACCTGGCACATTATAAAACAGAAAAGTCTGCAAGGAAGAGACCATATACTCAGGCAAACACCAGAATCTCAGTGTCCCCAGTCAGGTAAGTTACTCCCTGAGTAGACTCAACCTTGATACTTTCTCCATGAAGGGCTGATTTCTGGAGTGAAGGGGGCATATGGTACTTACACAGGAGCATCTTTGAAGGACGAGGGTGACAAGCACCTCCTCTGCCCAATGTTATAGTCTGGAAAATCAACACGACCTCGCAAATAAGCAGAAAGCCAAGGAAAACTGGGATGATTGATTTCAAGTAGAAAGTGAGAGAGGGAACAGTCAAGGAGGTAAATTTTTACAGAAACCTACTGAAGGTTTCATATGTACGAACTGGAATAGAGGGTCCAAGGAAATATAACAAAGCTGACTCGAAGCCAAAAAGTGAGAAAATGGTTACAGTGTGGCTAGACAGTTCTTTGAAGAAATGTAAGAGAACATATAAGAATAAAAGCAAATTGGACTTCTGCATTTTAATTGAAATCATACTGCTTTTGCTTGCATGCTGACTGGAAACAACCAATACAGAGAGGATGAAACAAAAAGAAAAAAAGAAAGACATTAGTGTGAGACCCAGTAGGGTGAAAGAATGCATGATACAGTGAACAAATGTTCATTCTAAAGAATAAACTTTATTCCCTGGAGGTCATTGAGATCAATTTGTTGAATGCCTTTAAGTATCATTTGTTATTTTCCTTTTTAAATTATTTTTATAGGTAAAGATGTTAAAAGACATAAACCTTGTTCTATCTTGGTGACTTGATACAGTCTAGTCAAAGGAGAAATAATATTCCTTCCGTTGCCTAGTGAATAAAATCAATTCCTATTTTGACTCCCTTATCTAGCTTGACTTCGTCATTTCTACCAGTAATGCGGCTTCTGAGATAAAATTATGGAAACATATTCAGTAGTCAATATTTGCTTAAATTATATATTTCCATGATGTACATATAAAGACTTATATGTTAAAAGGTTCTGTAACAAATTATATGAAAAATTTTCATTTACTAAAGAATTATTTTGAATTTTCACTTTGGCAGCACATACAGTAAAATTAGAATAGAACAGAGAAGACTAGCATGGCCCTCTAAATTCATGACCTCCTCATCTTTACCCATTGTTGTTATATATACATATCAACAAACTAACATCTTAATCAACCTAAAGGGTCACTTCAGTGGTGTTTTCTCAATTGAACTTTCTCAAGAGAATTACAGGAAAAGGCAGTGCATCCTGTTTTGACATGAGATAATAGAGTTTTGGGATGATCAACAGAGCAGATATCCCAACTGGTACAAGGTAGCCCACTTCCTGGGGCTTTTTCAATGATGGATGTCCTGGTCATTAGGATGTGTCCCTGATATATTCTTTAGGTGGTTAAATCATTTCTCTGCAAGGCTAAAAAATGTTTTCATAAAGCAGTAATCTTACATTTCTCTTGTCATATACCTTCAAACTAATTATTTGAGCATGAAAATGCCCTTTGCTAGCAGTAGACAAAAATTTAAATCTGAAAACACAAATTGCTGGCAAAGAAATGTAGCCAAGTCTTATATCCTTTGCTGGTAAAGATGAAAATTACTGTAGCCACTTTGGAAAGCAAGTGGACAGCTTTAAAAATAAGCAGACAATTACTATGAAACCCGACATGATATTTGCCTGAAGGAAGAAAACAGCTTTCATACAGTCAACTTTCTACAATGACTTCACTTACATCTGTCAAATCTTGAATCCAAAAAAAAAAGTTTTTAATTAGTAAATGGATAAACTGTGACATTTACTTAGAGTAAAATATTATTCAAAAATAAGATATAAAACACAAGAAGACATGTAGGAAACTGAAAGGCATAGTGCTAATAATAAAGAAGCTAATCTACAAAGGATACAAAATATCTGAGTCTAATTATATGACATTTCAGAGAGTTCAGTTATTAATGCTCCAAAAAGATAATTGGCTGCTGTGGGTTAGAAAGGCAGAAAGGTTGAAGAAGTAGATAATTGAAGGGTTTTAGGGCAATGAGCTTACTCTATATCACATTATGGGATATGTATGGTAGATACAGTTATATATGTATGTGAAACCACTGAATGTACAATATCCAATGTAGTGTGAAGTATGAACTTAAAAATGTCAAGTAAGAACTGTGCTGTGTCATATGACTCAGGCTGGTAAAATGTCAGTAGTAACTACTTTTAAGGCTATTCTTACCTTACTGAACATGAGAACAAAGAGCTGGTGAGACACTGAACTTTTTATAGAGATACAACAACAGACAAGGTATATTATGCACATAGGAACTGTCAGAGTACCATAGTCTGTGCTATCTCCTACATCTACACCACTGCCGTGAAATAGATATCTTAAGAAGTTATCATCTCTGACATTACCTGGATAAATGGCAGTACATCAATAAGAAAATCACTCTGTAAATTTGTTGGAGTCTCACCAAAGGGAGTATCCAAAAGGAGGACGCCTAGTGAGATAGCATACTCCATTACTGTATCATTCACATAATACATCATACACAGACTGACTAATCCTTAGGACACCTTGGACAAAATTAAAACCAGCTGGCGGCAGGGAGTGTCAGGACCCAGAATTCTAGAAGAACATAGAGTTCTTAGATAGAAGCCATTCTCAACAAGAAATGTTTCTGTCATGATCAGGCCACGTGCTTCCCTAAATAACTCTATATTACATGAAATAGTGATTTCTAAAGTTCTCCCTTCTCATCGGGGGGCCTATTGAAAACCACCTGAGAGGATAAAGGGAGCAGGAGCAGTATGCAGGGTTCAGATGGCTTCAGATGGCTAAGAGTCTGATGGTGGGACTTCCCGAGAGACCTGCAGTGAGACAAGTCTACTTTTATTGTTCCAGGGAGAGGGTATATAAGGTCCCTTTTAGGGGTATGGGTAGAAAGGGCTAATTGGCTGTAACTTCATTCAGGCAAGAAGGGCTAATTGGTTATAGTACTACACCTAATTACCATGCACACAGGAAGGGCTGATTAGTCATAAAACAGCACCTAAATATCGTATAGGCCGGAAGCCAGAGCAAGATGGGACTTTTGTGCTGAGTCATGCAGCCTTACAAAAAGCCCCTTACACGTTTGTTTTTCAGACAAGGCTAACCACCCATGTTCGATGACACTCTCCAGAAAAACTCAGGCAGAGAAAGGGAGGCCCCGCTGAATCCTCTATTTTTGTGCTAAGCTCAAAAAGCCATCTGGACATGGGGCGGCTAAAACTTAATAGCAGGATTCTCCCATGCCCTTCTCCTGAGAGTACATTTTTAAAGCAGCATTTGACTGTTTCAAATGTATATGTTGAAACAAAATAACTAAAAATTGATGGACATGTGAAAAATACCCTGTCTGGCATCACCTTCAAGCACAGAGTGGTAAGGACCTTACTGCTAAAACGAGGCAAGGTACTATCTGCATGTTTGCAAAAGTAAACTGAACCTACAAGAACATGTATGGTATGCACTCACTGATAAGTAGATATTAACCAACGTGTACAGAATGCCTGTTGGACCGTGAAACGCAGTCTGTGTTCTGGTTGAGTGAAGCTTACTCCGGAGACCCAGTAGAAAATTCTACAAGGGACAGAACAGTGAGCTACGCTCCCAGACAATAGGCTGCTGAAACCAGGAGCCCCCAACTCTATAATCCTGTGGCTGTCAGTCACATTGGCACTGCCCCAAGCTCCCCGTATTCTGGCTGTACCACAGTCATCTGACTATAGGCAGGTATGTCCTGCCCCACAGTTACCTGGCAACAGCAAGGTAGCCAGCCCTCTATAAAAGGGGCTGCATGGCCCTTCCTCTCTTTCTCTTAAGCTCTTGCTTTTGCTCTCACCTCTAGACCACCTTCTCTCTCCCTCCCCTTCTCCTCTCTCTCTGTGTGGCCATGCCCAGCCTCTACTTTTTTACCTCTTCTCTTTCTCTCTTTCTCTGTTTTCTACAATAAAGCTCAAAAACCATGTGCTGGAGCAATGGACTAGGCCTTCCCCTAAAGAGACTCATCTAATCTCCTGCAGGAAGGCCTCCTAGCAGTTCTAGCTGCCAGACAGGACAAAGGACTCTCACCCTCGCAGGAACCACCCAGCACCTTCTCCCTCTTCCCCTTCCCCCTTCATCCCTGGGGCTGACTGAGCTGCTCTGGGCCCCCCACTTTGTTCTCACCTCTTCCGTAACACCCAGTGGCATCTGGGATGTCCAAGACTGAGAACCTGTTGTCTCTGGCCTCCCTGTGACCCAGGGACTCCAGAGCCAGTTTTCCCAAAGTATCCAATGGTCTGTGGTGCCCAAGAGTAGGAGCTGAGACTACACCTTTCCCAAGCCTGGAGCCTGAAGCTGCCTAGCACGTTTGTCCTGTGGCGGTTCCATGGAGTCCCACGGCAGTCTCCCATGTCTACCCATACAGTCTCCCTAAGTTCTGGCAGGACGTAGGTCTCTCCCACCCCTTAATTTCACCATGCCTGTCATCTCACAAATACCTAGGATACAATTCACAGACCATAAGAAGTTTAACAAACAGAAAAGCCCAAGTGAGGATACTTCAATCGCAATTAGAAAGGGAAAGAAAATAATCATGGGAGGCCAAGGGTTTTGGGGGGAGTTGGCTGGGAAATGGAAAGGGGGAGGAGTATCATAAGGGGGTATCATATGGGGACAGGAGAGAATCCCAGAGGGTCAGGAGAGTGAAATAAAATATGCAAGCTCCTGAGATGGGAGGTGTGTGTGTGTGTGTGGGGGGGTGCTCGAGAAAGTAACCTGGAGGTGAGAGATTCTCAGTACTCAATAGGGGTGACTTTAGACAAAATGCCCAACAATGAGTAGAGGAAATTCAAAGACTCTACCTCCAGTAAATAGACAGGGCCTCAAATAGAGGGACAATATTACCAATCCACAGTCAAAATTTCTGACCCAGAATTGTTTCTGTTTAAAAGAACTACAGGGACAAAAATGAAAAGATTGAAAGAAAGGTGATCCAATGACTGGGCCAACTTGAGATTCATCTCATGGGGTTGGGGAGACACCAAGGCCTGACACTATTACTGATGTTATGATGTGCTTACAGACAGGAGCCTAGCATGACTGTCTTTTGTGAGGCTCTACCAACAGCTGACTGAGACAGGTGCAGTTACTTATATCCAACCATTGGACTAAAGTTGGGGACTTCTGTGATTGAATTAGGGAAAGTTTTAAAGAAGCTGAAAGGGAGGGTGATCCCATAGGAAGACCAGTAGTATCAACAAACCTGGGCTCCGAGGAACTCCCAAAGTTGGAGCCACCAACCAGGCAGCATACACTGCCTCCTCTGAGGCCCCTGGGCACATACATAACAGAGGACTGCCTGGTCTGGCCTCAGGTGGAGAAGTTATGCCTAATCCTCTAGAAATCTGAGGCACCAGGGAAAGGGGAGGCCTCGTCCGGGATGGGGGGACCCTCTCTCTCACAGGCAAGGGGGGAGGAATGGGAGGAGGAACTGTGGGAGGGGGGACAGGGAGGGAGTAATAGCTAGATTTTAAATAAATAATATAATGTAATAAAACTAAACATAGTATTATCCATATGATTGCAAAAGTAAACTGAACCTACAAGAGCTCATGGACACATCCAAATCGTAACAGAAAAATCAAGCCCAATGAGTTACTAGACTGAGAGAAGGAGATAGTTCCCTCTCCTGGACTCCATAAAGGTTAGGGAACTTAACACTACAGTAGCAGTGGCTTTGCAGAGCAGTGACCTGGCTATCTCGTGGTGTGTGTATGTGCCAAAGGACTAAGAAGCATAAAGCTGTTGGGGTCAGAAGCTTTTGATTCAGTCCTTGATGTTGACAGATATTAAAAAAAATCTATTTTCCCATTTTTTTTGTATCTAAACCACGTTCCAGCCTTTAGTTTTAGTCTTGCAACTTCTGCATTTCCAACCTAGTCTGAGGCTCAACTTAACTCCCACCCTATAAACAGCTCTGCAGTATTTCATTGAACCTCCATTAGGATTACCTATACAGCTTTTGCAGAAATTCTCTATACATCTCTATCAATTACTCTGCTTCTTCCTTTCAGACTTTTTTTGAAATTGTTTGAAATCTGCTGAGAATTCTCTAACTCATTCTGTAAAATAGATAATAAACATAGATGATAGATGATATAGATATATCATAGATGGATAATAGATGATTGGTAGATAATAGGCAGATGATAAGTAGATGATAGATGATAGATAGATAGATAGATAGATAGATAGATAGATAGATAGAGATGGATGATAGGTAGACGATAGGTAGATATGATAGATAAATTATATATATGATAGATAGTAGATAGGTGACATATATGATAGATAATGGAAAAGTGATAGAGGATAGGTAGATAATAGATACTAGATAGACAATAGATACATAATAGATATAGAGAGATAATAGATACATAGATACAAAGATAGATACATAGATAATATAAATAAGATAGATGATATATTGATAGAGCTAGATTTGGTTTGGATATAAATAAATGTAGCTGTAGATATAGAAAAATATTACACTGTTTGGTGTGCAGTGTGTGATGTGCAGTCCAATAAGAGTAGCTAAGACTGCTTGTCTAAGCTGCCTATCAAGTATAGAGGAACTACTTGACCAATTGCTGGCAACAAAACCACAATAACTTCTGCATTCATTGTTATTCAACTAATCTTTATGATGTGGTAGGACACAGGGTGTTCAGGTCACTCTCCACAGTTACCTCTGTAGAACTTGCTGGAATTATTGAGATTGCAGCCCTGGCCTACTCTGTAGAGATTGCTCGAACAAGCAATTGAGGGTGAAGGAGAAAGTTCACTCTTACCCACTAACAAGAAACATTAAGGGCACAGTACACTGTACTTCACTTTCTTTATTACTTTTATTTTCCATTTTTATTTCCTAGTCTGTGCTTCAATAGTTTTGTTGTTTTGTTCAGCTTGTATCTAGCAGAGGTGGTACTTTCTCAGTGCCCTTTCATTCCTTCCACTGGCTCCACAATATTTTAGCTTCTATTTCTCATAACTGTAAGCAATACAGTTCACTTCTCATTTATATTTACTTCTTCATTTGCCTTTTTTCTGATGCCTTGTTCATTGCAGTTCTTAGTCTTGAAAAACTCTAGCTAAAAATCCCTAAATTATGCTTTCCTACAATTAGTGCCCTTTTTAGACAGGACTTCAAGGTTTTGATTTGATACAGAAACTTCAAAGCTTAGCTATGACGAACATTAGAATACACATTCAATTCATCAAGTCAGAGAGCCCTTTCTAAAGTTGATCACATTGTTCTCCACAAACAAACTTAACAAATACAAAACAATTTAAGTAGGTTCTACCACCTATTCAGATTGTACTCGAATAATGCTAGTAATCACTAAGAAGAAAAAAAAAGAAACACAGAAAGTGCACTAAAAACTTAGACACAAAACAATGTTCCTCTGAATGAACAGGGGACCTCTAAAAATTTTAAAGAAATAAGTGGTTATTATTTCAGATGAAAATAATATGAAAATTTACCAGAAATTCTAAAATATAGTTTAGGCAAATCTGAAAGGAATGTTCACAACTGTTTGTGTTTATGTTAAAAAACCTGAGCTATGTCAAATAATTTAGCAGTTTGCCTTAGGAACAAAAATAAAGCAAGCCCAAGCCAAGTACAAAGTGGTAGGCAACAAGAGATTTAAAAGATCAAAGCAGGTGTTAAATGAAATAATCAATCAAACAAAGACTTGGTCCTCTGGAAAGACAATCAAGATTGACAGTCTCTAGACAAACTAGCCAAAAAGGTATAAAAGACCCATGTTATTTAAAAAGAAGATAAAGTAGTACAATGAAGATGGTGGTTTATGAAAATGATGTAATGAAAGCCATTACCTTCATGGTAACTTTAAAACTAAAGTGAAATATCAAGCAATACACATATGTCAATGCAGCAGATGTTACCTCAGCAGATGTTTTGTGGGGAGGCAGAAGGAGGAAAGGAGAATTTCCCAATCTGGTTTTCCTGGTGAACTCAATGTTTAGTCAAACACAACAGGTTTAATACTCACCATTGCGATTTGCCCTTCTGTACTCCCTGCTTCCCAAATTCCTGTAAATCTATCAAGTAGAGAAAATTCCAAGAATGGCAGGTCCCTTTGAAATTTTCTTTTTTTTTTTTTTTTTTTTTGTTTTGTTTTGTTTTTTGAGACAGGGTTTCTGTGTGTAGCCTTGGCTGTCCTGGAACTCACTCTGTAGACCAGGCTGGCCTCGAACCCAGAAATGCGACTCCCTCTGCCTCCCAAGTGCTGGGATTAAAGGCATACACCCGGCCCCTTTGAAATTTTCAAATTCTCCAGCCGGCACTAGGACCGTGTATTTTCCATGCAAACTTCTGAAGAGCAAGCTCATCTAAAGCCAGCCTTCTGATTTCTTGATCTCTTAGTTGCACGCTGAGCTTCAAAATATCAGAGCTGAAAGCCTCCTTATATAATTTCTCACAATGTGGTCCAAGAATCCC
>JADRCD010231410.1:1492-14697 GCA_019843815.1 Montemys delectorum
TCTCTGTCTCTGTCTGTCTGTCTGTCTGTCTGTCTGTCTCTCTCTCTCTCTCTCTTTCTCTCTCTCTCTCTCTCTCTTATTTCTCTCGGTGCTCGGTGCTGGAAACTGAACCAAGAGCATCATGCATGCTAAGTGAGTGTTCTACGTCTGAGCTACATCTCCACTTTCAGTTGTACACTTCAATTTCCACAAGTAAACATTTATTTTAGTTGCATGAGAGGAGCTGAGTTAGTACCTCAAGCACATAGTCTTACACACGTGATTGCTCATAGTGAGACTAAACCTATTTGGATAAAAATTCACCACAAAAACATGCCTGAAAAGATATCTGATTCCAGGTCACGACTAAATAAACAAATAAACAAACAAATAAATAAATAACACAAACTCTGACATTTCAAATTTCCTGATTGTACTGGCTGGTTTTGTGTGCCAACTTGACACAGGCTGCAGTTATCACAGAGAAGGGAGCTTCAGTTGGGGAAATGCCTCCATGAGATCCAGCTGTGGGGCATTTTCTCAATTAGTGATCAAGGGGGTAGGGCCCCTTGTGGGTGGTGCCATCCCTGGGCTGGAAGTCTTGGGTTCTATAAGAGAGCAGGCTGAGCAAGCCAGGGGAAGCAAGCCAGTAAGGAACATCCCTCCATGGCCTCTGCGTCAGCTCCTGCTTCCTGACCTGCTTGAGTTCCAGTCCTGACTTCCTCTAGTGATCACCAGCCATGTGGAAATGTAAGCTAAATAAACCCTTTCCTCCCCAACTTGCTTCTTGGTCATGATGTTTGTGCAGGAATAGAAACCCTGACTAAGACACTGATCTATATGGGCCTTGGGTCAGAATATGCTCCTAGCCTGTCTTGTGCCAGGGGTCTCTGCCTGAGAGTCGAAACCTACACATTTCTCAGAATACTGTGATTAAAATTCATAAAACACATACTCTAGAAAGTGTTGAATGATGGTTATCAAAGTACTGTTATTATTGTTATTATTTTGGACTCTGGATCCTCCTGCCTCTGCCTCCCAAGTGTTGTAATTAGACATGTGATCCACTGTGCCAGGCTTATTTGGTTCTGAGGATCAAATGCTGCACATCATGCACACTACAACACTCTAATGAGGTCCCTCCTCAGCTTTGGAGGGACCAGATTCTGAGAACCTGGCAGGATGGAGGCTCAGTGGGCTGTGTGAGCAATATGTTTGGTTCTGTGGCTTCCATCTTCTTTATCCTCCCTTCCCCCACCCCACCACCTTCCCCTGTCTCTCTTCTCCGTACTTAACACAATCATAAGAGCAATGATGATGACAGGCTCCTGCCAATCTCCTCATTCACTCTCTCACCATTATAGTCTCTTGAAAATTATCTAATTTTTAAATTTTATTTTTAAATATGTGTATGTGTGTGTGGGGGACTGTGTGCACATTAATGCAGATACTTACAAACTCCACAAGAGGGTGTCGGCTGCCTGGGAGCTGGAGTTATTGTGATGTGGGTGCTGGGAACCAAATTTAACTCCTGAGCCATCTCTTCAGCCCCCGAGGATTCCTTCTTCTTTTTGTTGTTTTTGTGATGGTGATAATGATGATGATGGTGATGGTGATGGTGATGGTGATGATGATGATGATGGTGATGGTGGCGGTGGCGGTGGCGGTGGTGGTGATGATGATGATGGTGATGGTGGCGGTGGTGGTGGTGGTGGTGGTGATGATGATGATGATGATGATGGTGGTGGTGGTGGTGGTGATGATGGTGATGATGATGATGATGATGATGATGATGAGTATGTATATGTGTATGTGTATGTGTATCTGTGCATGGTAAATGTGATATGTATGTGGGGTATGCTCGTACATGGACGTCAGAGCAGCACAACTTTGTGGAGTTGGTTCTCTCCTTTCACCTTTATGTGGGTTCCAGGGATTTAACTCAGGTCTCTAGGTTTGTGCAGCGAGCACCTTTCCCCACTAAGCCATCTTGTATGAACTAGAGGTGTTTATTTCCCTCAACTTACAGAGGAAGAGACCAAGCCACACAGTACTTAGATACAGCAGCATGGCAGAGACATCAACGTAAAAGGAAGTAGAGGTCACTATCAGGGATGTGTCTGGGTTTAGAAAGACCTAAGGCTGCACCTGACTGTCCAGGGCCATCTCTTCCATTTGGACAAAGATACAGCCTTAAAAAAAAGTTCAGAGGTTAAGTCTAAATGTCTAGGCAATACATCTGGCTTTTGACTTGGATAGTTCAAAGATATGCAGATGAGGAGGAATAATTTCACACTCAGCAGTGGTGGAGAGGGATTCTGAGGTGCCCTTGCTTTTCTGACTATAATAAGTCTGTTTTCACACCTACTTGCCTGATGTACAAGATGTGAGAAGTAGGTGCTGGACATACATTCATGGCATGGGATGCCAGGGGTCACTGGCCTCTGGATCATCAAAGGCTCTTCCCCCCACTAGTTTCTTATTTTGTTGACTTTTCTGTTCGACTCATTGACACGAGCTCAGCAAGGAGGTGAAGTCCCCTCAGAGTACCCATTAACATATTTTTTTTCTTTGTTTTCTTCCTTTCAGTAAAGAGTATCCTGTAGTCCCCAGGAGCACTGTGAGGCACAAAGTCGCCTCCAACCACAGCCCCTTTGGCAGCGAGACTCGAACTCTCTCCACCTCGTCCAATTTAGGGTCTCAGTACCAGTGTGAGAATGGTGTCTCTGGCTCCTCCCAAGACCTTCTGCCCCCACCTAACCCATACCCATTGGCCCAGGAGCACAGCCAAATTTACCACTGTACCAAGAGGAAAGGTGAGTGTGGCAGGCCTGCTGGGGCTTCACCCTTACTGTTCACAGCCATGGGGTAGGGCACGGGGGAGGGGTGCTTGACACTATGGTGGGGGTAGTGCTCACCGCCATGGGGAGGGGAGCGCACAGGGACATTTGTTTGCTTATTATTTATTTATTTATTTATTTTTAAGTAAGTAACACAGGAATATAGAGGAAATAGGAAATTCAAACCATGTAGGTAAAAGTAAGAGGTTCATTTAATATGTCTCTGAGTTCAGCTTCTCCCTGGAGAGGATGTAAAATGTCTAGATTTACTTAACTCATTTATAAAGCATGCATGTATGTAGTACATGTATACATTCATGCACACATACATATGCAGATACATACATACATACATACACACATACATATACACATACATACACACAAACACATACTCGTACATGCACACATACTTACATACACACATACATATGCTCACATATATACACAAATGAATACACACATACATGCATATATATGTACATACACATATATACATACATATACACAAACATATACTCATATATACATATACATATGCATACACACAAACATGTACATACACACACATATATACATACATATACATATACATATACATATAACACATATACTTACATACATATATATACATACAGAACATATAACACACATACATGCACAGATACATACACACAACATACATATGTACACACACATATACACACACATATATAACATGTATATAATACATACATAACACACATATATACACACATAAATACACATACACATGCATACACATATAGACACACACATATCACACTCATTACACATGCATAACACACATACCATACATACAGTACACACTCCTTTATCAAATGAGAAATCAATGATTTTTCCCTAAGCTGTCTGAGCCAAAGGGTGTGTGTCAGGAAAAGAAACTTCCACGAGCCCCCTTTGGGAGCTAGAACCCCACAGTTAACATGTACAGGGCGGTTGAGTTTAGCTTATCTGAACATTTGCTTGTGCCTGTGTGTTTTGACACAAGATCTCATTTTGTAGCTCAGGCCAGCCTATATCTTGCAATCCTCCTGCCTCAGCCTCCCATGAGCTTATCCTCCCTGGGTTTCTCACTTTGTAAATGGGGACAGGTATCTCAGAACACACGATGCCCTTCAACACCTAGCAGGCTGCAGGGAACCCAAACAGATGGCAGGTAGTCACTGTGGATACGGAGTCACTGGAAGATACGAAGAGGCTGTTGCTGTGAGGCACATCCAGGGTGGAGATAGCTTTCATCCCTCAGCCTTCAGGGTCAGACTCCAAGGGTGCAGCTCACCTTTGGGAGTTGGGAGCTTTCTTTGTGAATATGGGCTCTGTCTTCTCTGTTTTAAATGAGACTGTAATTCAAGCTCAGGGTGGGATGTGTATTGTGGCTGGATATGAAGGTGCAGCCTCATGTGTATGCTGTGTGCTTGTCTGGGGCGGGCTCAGTCAGCGGCCACTGTGACTCAGACACCTAAGTCCGTCTGGCCTGTCGCCCCTCATTCCACATGCACCAGTTCTGTGCCTTCAGAAGTCTAGTGAGCTGTTCCTGGACTTTTGGTTAAGCTCTTCACCATCAAAGTTGCTGTAGTAAAATTCTCAGGAGCCAGGCTTCCCAGAGGAAGGGACCTGGTCTGAATGACTTGCCAGAATGCTCCGTCCTTGTGTTTAGAAGGGGAGACACGCTGGCATTGGTTCTTCCCTGGGGATGATGTGTGACTTCCAGATGGACCCAAACCCATTCAAACTCCTTGGATCTCCAAGGCCTGAACAATGTCACCCCAACAGCCCCCAGCCCAGCTCCCCCCACATCCGCCCCCCCCCCCCGTGGGCTGGATACCAGATGGGGCAAGCTCGTCTCTTCCCTCAACTCTCAGAGAGGGAAAGAGTATCCAAGGAGGAGTTCCTGTTCAGATATCCTGCTTAGTGTGACAGCTAAAAGGGTCCTTTCTCAGCTTGGTCTCTGAGTAGGTCTTCTCCCAGTGTGGGTGAGAGGAACTCTTCTGACAGGTGGTAAACTGAGGCGCAGCAGCAAAGGTCTCATGGGCTTTTCCTTCTAAGACAGGGCTTACCATTTACCTCAGGCTGGCCTCAGACTTTCTATGTAGTCCAGGTTGGTCTGAAGCTTGTTGTGTAGCTTAGGCTGGCCTCAGACTCCCTGCATAGCCCAGGCTGGTTTGAACTCCGTCGTCTGTCTCAGCTTCCCCAAGTCTTGAGGTTGCAGGCACACACCACCATATCCATTCGGCCAGTGGTTTGTGAGGTGGAATTAGATGGTAAAAACTTGTGCACTCTGTACCCTGTGATGCTCGCTGCC
Source organism: Montemys delectorum (assembly GCA_019843815.1). Lineage (NCBI taxonomy): Eukaryota > Metazoa > Chordata > Mammalia > Rodentia > Muridae > Montemys > Montemys delectorum. The sequence continues at coordinate 6,656 of JADRCD010231410.1, forward strand.
ATGCATTTTTGTCTGTGACACCGTCAGTACATTCAACATGTCATCTCCTGTGGGGGATCGTGGCGGGGATGGGTCCTACATGGCTATAAAGAGCTCAGCAGGTTTGCATTAGGGAGCTCTGTCGATTAAATTAATGCCAGACTGGGAGGGAGGGAGGGAGGGAGGGAGGGAGGGAGGGAGAGAGAGAGAGAGAGAGAGAGAGAGAGAGAGAGAGAGAGAGAGAGAGAGAGAGAGAGAGAGTTGAAAAGAACCAAACCCCAAACCCCATTTAGGGTCAACAGTCACAGCACCATCCACAAGCCATACTCTCTGTATAGATGTGGTGGGAAGGCCACAAATGCCAAGTGAGGCAGCCTCCTTGGTTAGCTGACCTTCAGAGTCCTCAGATGAATTTAGAATCGACACAGCAGGGCTGGAGAAAGGATCCATCTGCCTGCCTGTCACAGAAAGGGCTGTGACCCCTGGTGGCTTGCAGTCAGGTGACCCTGGGAAATCGCTGCACCTTTCTGGGCCTTGCGTACCTCTGATGCAGGTGGAGGATAACTGTAAGCCCTACCTGTTATACTGATAAGAGGAGATGAGATGAGAGACTACATGGGAGGTATCTGGTCGGCTACTGGTATGGCTGAGCACCCCTCAAATATCTGTGATCACCTCCCTATCCTTTACAAAGGACATGCTGTCCAAAGGAGGCTGGTCATTGTGTAAATGATGGCAGAACTGTTTAGTTAAAACTGCAATAGGATCTAGACTGATAGCTCAGTCAGCTAATGTTCCCCTTACAAGCTTGACCACCCCCCCCCAGAACCCATGTATAAAAGGAGCCAGGTGTATGGGCACCCACTTAGAAGCCCAGGGCTAGAGAGGTGATGGGGTTTGCTGGTCAGCCAGCCTGCCTAGCCATCAAGTTCCAGGTTCATGAGGGACCCTGCCTTAAAAACCAAGATGTATGGTACCTGAGGGAGTGACAGCTCAGGCTGTCCCATGACCTTCATGGACAAGACAGATGGAAACATGAACACACACACACATACACACACACACACACATAGAGAGCCACAAAATTGCTAATGAGTATCAAATTGTAAGAACAACCTGGGTATGGAATTGGGGAAAGTGGGAGGCAGCTAGGAGAAGGGCAAGAGATGGGTGGGTATGTACCCTTTCTGGGGAAGGGTTAGAATGTGAGTGCCCAGATCAAAGTGCAAAGGGTGGAGAAAGAAGATTGGAGAAAAAGGCGGGGCTAGCTGGATGCCCCCTAAGCCACTTCCATTAGAACTTCCCGTGTTATCTGAACAGCTATGGGAGACCATCAGGGGGTTAGCAGCTGCAAGTGTCATGGCTAGCAGTTGTGTTTAGCTGTGATAGGAGGGGACAGAAATGACATCAGACACCTGTTGAGAGGGAGAGGCGACTGTGGGTTGTGAGGCCTGCCATGGTGGCTCAGAGCTGCAGAAGTGAGAGGAGCCAGGATTTGGGGACTGGCTAGAGATAAAAATGTGAAAAAAATGTTCCCCTCTGTCTCTTCAGGTTGAATGCTAGAACTCAGACAGATGGACATATTTCCCCAAAGTCTCCTAGCTACTGAGTGGCCTGGCCCAAGATCCTCAGTGAAGTCAGTGGACTTGGGGCACATTCGGGCTCGTGTGTGTGTGTGTGTGTGTGTGTGTGTGTGTGTGTGTGTGTGCTCTGAAGGAAGCCTCTCCTCTTCCCAGAAACCTCTGCCTTCCTCACCCACCTTCTATACTTCCATCCCCCAAAGAGATCTTGGGTGACAGAGAAGCCAATGGGGTCACAAGGCAATTCATCATCAGTCCCCACGGTGTGAGGAGATAACAAATCTGGAGGCTTCCTTCCAGTTTGGGACTCCTAGGAGTGATAACTCCGTGGGTGGTTTTCCCCCTGGCCCCAGCCTGGCCCTGCTATCTGACTTCCTCTCATTGTCTGTCTGCCTTCCAGCCAGCCCAGGAGCCAGGCCCCATGCAATGTCAAAGGGTCCAGTGGGCCAGCAGTCTCCTCTCCTGTTTGGACCAGGCTGTCTCCAGCCTATCTCTCCCTCTGGATGGAGTCAAAAAAGCTGGGCAGGTCTTTTATCAATGCCACTCAATCAAACCCAGGATCCGAGGACTGGGAGGCAGCACTTGTCTGTCTTTCCTCAGACTAGCCTGACTCTCTCACCATCTTTTCATTAGCAAACAAGCTGACCCAAATAAAGATGTAGCAAAGACATTACAGCACTGGCTATCAAAGGGAAATCAGCGATAGAAATGGGGAGGGAGAGGGGAGGGAGAGGGGATGCTGGAAATGGTTCCACCATGTGCTTTTTTTCCCAGGCTATGATGCTTGTTTCTAGTACTTTATATGTATTTAATGTGTGTGTGCATGTGCATGTGAGTGTGAATGTGAGTGTGCATGTGCACATATGTCAGGTAAAATTAAGCCTGCAAAGTTCAAGGGACAACTTGCAGGAGTGGACTCAAGCCTTTCACTGTGAAGGTCTCAGGGATGGAGCTCAGGTTGCCCAGCTTGTCAGTAGGCGCCTTTACTGACCTGACACTTCTGTGTTTTTAAAAGCAACTTCAGGGTCTTCCCTTAATTGAATTATTAAGGGCAACCTGAGTTGGAGAATGGCCAATCTTCACCCTCCAGGGGACAAATGGTGTATTATGCACCAATATTAGATTCTAAGGTTAGAGAGATGACTGACAGAGCTGGGTGAAATCATCAAATACTAAGAGCACTTAGTATACCCCAGGCCCTGTAAGGAGAAAGCAAGGAGAGAGACCTGCTCTTATGAAACACGCATTCTCATGAGGGAGGCAAGTATGAGAGCAGCGTGGGGTCTTAGCCAGGGTATTTTCATTTTGACTTGAGATCTTCCCATGATGCCATTTCAGTGTCTTCATTGTAACCGGAGTTTTGAGAGTTTGGAGCATATATGTTCAAAATCTATCATCCATCCATTTATCTATCCAATTATCCATCTGTCCAGGCATCCACCTATTTATTTGTTCATCCATCCACCCACTCACCCATCCATCCATTTGTCTGTCTGTCTATCCATGCATTCCTCCATCCATCCATCCACCCATCCATCCATCCATCCATCCATGCATTCATCTGTACATCCATGCATCCATGTATCCATCCATCCATCCATCCATCCATCCATCCATCCATCCATCCATGCATTCATCCATGCATGCATCCATTCATCCATCCAACCACCCACTCACCCATCCATCCATTTGTCTGTCTATCCATCCATCCATTCATCCAACCATCCATTCATCCACCCACCCACCCACCCACCCACCCACCCATCCATCCACCCACCCACCCATCCATTCATCCATTCACCCACCCACCCATCCATTCATCCATTCACCCACATTCATCCATCCACTCACCTATCCATCCATCTATCCACCCACTCACCCATCCATCCATTTGTTTATCTATCTATCCATCCACCTATTTATCTACCCACCAACCTCTTTATTCTTTCACTCACCCAACTACCCTACACACCCACCAATCCATCACTCATCCATTCACTTCTCCATTTATCTATCTGCCCATCCATTTATGTATCCACCTACCCTTTTATCCATCCATCCATCCATCCATCCATACATACATACATACATACATACATCCACCATCCACACATCTGTGTCACGTGTTACAGCCCTCTATGTTAGCTGAGCCTGTTGAGTTACATTAACAGCAGAAAGCCCAGCGCCACCTGGCCTCACTGTTTTATGACTCAGTAGGTCTGAATTACGGCCGTCTCCTGACCCCTTAGCTGAGAGCTCCATACCCTGACTTCCAGAGTCTCTGTCTGTGGAAACACCACCACATTTCCCTGTGTGAACTCAGCTAGCAAGGGATGTGACCCACTTGGGAACTGTGACCATATTTGCTCAATGGGATCAGTGACTTAAAAAGTGGCTCTGGGAAGCTTCCAGCTTTGGAATCCACCCAAATACCTCAGAGTGTTGGATGACCTTCAGAGAGCCATCTGCCTGGTCTGCCGAGAGAGAAAGCTGGAGAGAGGGAGTAGACATGGGTTATGCTGAGAGATAAGATTTGAAGTAAGAGATTCCAAGTGCTGAGCTGACTCACTGGGCAAGGCAGACAGACTTGGTATTTCCTTAATTAAACCTAAGGAGGAGTTTAAGGATTGTCCCCATGTGCAGTTAGGGACTGCGCTTGGAGCAGTTCAGGCCTTTATCCATAGCTACTTGGAGCATACGCATTGGAGCCATGAGGCTGTGTGCCTTAAAGCCAGTGTTCTGAGTTCACCACTGAATGATTTTATCCAGAATTTAAAAACAAAAACACAAAACAAAAAATAAACAACAAACACATACTTCTAGAAAATTGCAAAGGAGCAGGGTTTCCTAGTCATTGGGTGGCCAGACTCAGGAAGAACTTCCCTGTTACTCAAAAGACTTAGCAGAGTTGCAAGTGTCGCTGACCACTTTTCCTACACACCCCACACACGCTCTGAAGCAGAATCGTCAGGTCTCTGGCTAGTCCCACTGGAACACTTGACGCCTGCCTGGTTAAGGCTCTTTGTACAACCAGGAAAGCTAAACTCCACCCAGACTGTTAAAAGACTAAAACCATATCTTCCCCAGACAAACCCAGAGATGACACGGGGTGCATTGATCATGCCTGACCTGAAGTTTAGATCCTGTGATGAAGCCTGAGAGGCTTGGGAGGACCCTGAGAATCCTCAGGTCTAGCTTTCATCAGGAAGCCAGCTTTGGAGTTTCTCTGAGCATTCGGGACCAGATATTTCTGGGTATTACAGACTGGAATGCATAATTTTACGATTTTCCAAACTGCGTTCCGACCTTTTTCTTATTATTCTCCCCACACGACCATTTAAACTTGTAATGAATCTGGAAGGGATCAGAAACAAAAAAAAAAAAAAAAAAGTTTCCTTTTTTCCTTTTTTTTTTTTTTCTCCTGCCAAAGGTACCCTGCAGCTGTACTTTCTGTTGTTGAAAGGGGGGGGGTGCCCTAGTTAATAATAATAATAGTAAAGTCCAAAGTTGTGAACCCAGCAATAGTGAGATCTTTGGGTATAAGGTCTGGTGGGCAGAAGGAAGATTAGGAGGAAGGGATCAAGGTGGCAGACATGGAAACGAGCTGAGGGTGGCACTGGCGAGAATCCAGAAACCCTAACTAGCTGAAAGGTGGGGGAAAAAGAAAACTGCAAAACATCTGGATGTCTTCAAACATCTGCATGGTTGGCACTGTATGCACAGGACACCTGCAAGAGTGACTGCTGTTTTCTTGGGGGTGGTGTTTTGATTTATTTTTTTGGTATAAATGTTTGGGTACCCCATAGGGCTCCCAGATGTGTTGTAGGATGTCCAGCTAAAAACAAATGTGCATGTTGTTAGACAGCTACAACCCATGCTGTGTGAGGAGGCATCTGAGCTGCCCACTGGTGTCACCCGGGGAACATGGTCACCTGTGTTGCTGTGTGGCAGAAGCCAGTTCTACACTTATCTATCCTGTTGGGGATCTGCTTTAGTAACTGGCCCAAAGGCTTCACTAATATGTGAATACTCACTCAAAGCCTTATGTTCCAGTACTTTCTCTGAGTGACAAATACTTAACTTTCTTCACATGCTGTCCCCAGTTGGATGGAGTGGGGCTAGGGGGACATGCATCTGCCTGGCTCACAGATCCATTCAAAGCACCTGGCACACTGCCTGGCACTCAGCAGGACTCAGAGAATGCCAGTGGAGTAGCCAGGGGGTGACAATGGCCATTGGAAGGCTGGTATCATAGGCTCCCACTTGGCTTCCTGTCTCTGTCGCTCTCTGGGCTTAACTGCTTGCTTCTGAGAAATGACAGCCAAGGCAGACACTTTGAGGGGTTGCTGTGAGATCAAGTAGGGGTCCACACCACAAGTTCATTCCTCACCTGTGGTTCAACATCAAGCTTCATGACTCCTCGATGGTCATCCTTGAAAGACACATGGGAGAGACAACTTCCTTTTTATTTATATTCTTCAAAGACAGCCATAGTTTTCTCCTCTCCCCACCCTTCCTCATCCCTTTTCCCTTCTTGCTCCTGTCTCCCTCCCTTCCTCCATTCCCCTCCTTCTCTTCCCCCCTCCCTCCTTAGCCATCCTTCTCTCCTTCCCTCCCTCCTTCCTCCCCTCTCTCCTTCCCTCTCTCATTCCCTCCTTTCTCTTCTTCCTCCTTCCCTCTCTCCTTTCCTCCTCCCTTCTTTTTAGGTCTTCTAAAGCAAAACAGTTGCCTTTCATTGGACCCAGACAAGGGGTTTTTGGACCCCTTAGAGTGGTAGAAAACTGTGTGTGTGCATACTTTTCAAAACATCCCATTCCAGGGAATTTGTTTAGGAAATAGCTTCCCCCAGCACAATGATTAGCTCCCAAGAGGGCCAATGGCCCCTGAGTGTCTAAGGGAGACTCTTCTGGGGATGAAATTATCTCTATTACCCGGTACCAGGACTAATGAGTGGGCAGAGGAGAAGCATGATCCAATTCACAGGAAACAGTGACACAGGGGTCAGTATTGACTCAACAGCTAGTAAAGGGGACTTGCTCCAAATAATGCATCTAGTCTACAACCATTCATTCATACATCCATCTAGCTGTCCACCTATTCATCTCTCACCTTTCTATCTACTCATTACCCAACCACCATCCAACTACCCATCTAGCATTCACCCACTCCTTCATCCATCCATGCACCAACTGCTCACCCACCCACCCACCCACCCATCCATTTTCCAGCCACCTATCCATCTGTCATCCATCCATTCATCCATGCATTTATCCATCTATCCATCCACTCACTCATGTATCCATCCACACATTTATTTATCTATCCATAATTTATCCAGCCAGTCATTCATCTATCTGCCCTTCCATCCATTCATCTACCCATCCATCCATCCATCCATCCATCCATCCATCCATCCATCCATCCATCCATCTATCCATCAATCTATCCCTCCATCCACCCACCCATCCATCCATCTATCTATCAATCTATACCTCCATCCACCCATCTACCCACCCGTCCATCAATTCATCCATCCACCCATTCATCACCCATCTATCAATCTATCTATCCATCCATCCGTCCACCCACCCATCCATTCCTTCATTCCTCCACTCATCCATCCATCCATCTACCATCCATCCCTCCATCCCTCCCTCCCTCCATCCATCTACTATCCATCCATCCACCCATCTACCCATCCATCCAACTGTTCATCCAGCCACTCATCCCATCCATCAACTCTCTACCCGCCTATAGCTATCATCCGTCCACCCACTAACCCACCTATTCATCCATTGTTCATCCACCTACCCACTGCATGGGCGTCTAATGCTTGCTTCATGAATTGTGACCTTGATGAGCAGACACTCTATAATGAGACGGCTGGATCACCAGCCACAGACCCACCATTATCAGTCACTGTGGGAGTCCCTGGGCAAGCTTCTTAACCTCCATGTTCTTTTTCTCTCATGTATAAAATGGGGCTAGCCCACTTTGAACAGTGGTTATAAGGACTGAGTGGGTCACCTTGTGGGAAGTGTTAGAACGCAGCCAGGCGTCACCAGCACTGTGTGTGTGTGTGTGTGTGTGTGTGTGTGTGTGTGATTACTGTTGTTGCTGGTCCTACTGTTATCTCTCTTACTGCTGCCTAAATGCCAGGTTTGGGAGGATGGACAGATGGGTGAGGTGATGTACTACCAATCACTATCATTAATGATAAGGCTGGAATGTACTCGATTGGTTTGAGTGTTTGCCTAGTATAGCTAAAAGTCCTGGGATCAATTCCCAGAACCACATAAAACCAGGTATGGTGGTGAGTGTTTTTAATCCTGGCTCCGGGATTAAAAGGGGAAGCAGAAAGTTAGGTGTTCAAAGTCCTCCTCAGGTTCATACAGCTACATTAAAGCTAGCTGGAGCTACACAAGAACATGTTGATGATGATGGTGATGGTGGTATTGGGGATGATGGTGATGGTGGTATTGG
>JADRCD010231411.1:4635-21527 GCA_019843815.1 Montemys delectorum
TTTTGTAAAGAGAGAGAGAGAGAGAGAGAGAGAGAGAGAGAGAGAGAGAGAGAGAGAGAGAGCTTGGAAAAACTATGTGATCTATTCTACTATAAAAGGTTCAAAAGACTAGGAAATATCACATTGGAGGATATAACATTGGAGAAAAAGCATTGGGAGTAAGGCATTGGGAGAAAGAGTACTGTTACATTAGATCAGGAGGAGAGAGCAAGATTAGAAAGAGAATACGCAGTGGAATAACTTGGAAATTATAGGGCAACTTAAAATGCTAAGAGAGCAATATGCAGAATGCAGAGAAAATGAAGAAAAAAGAAGCTGCAGAGAGAGCATAAGGAACAGGCAGGCATCTTCTGACCATGAGACAGAACAGGTCTTTTCTTAATAGCAAGGCAAGCTTAGCTTTACTAAAGATAACAAAGCATTCTTCTTACAGACTTAGGTTTAATTCATTTAACAATAAAAGGATAGAAGCCTTTTCTTTCTTTATGCAGTAAATGTTGGAGCTCATTTTTTTTTTTTTTTTTATCCAGAATGAGTGAATTCTTTCTGCATTGGTGCTTGGTCTTTTACTCCATATATAGATATAGATATAGATATAGATATAGATATAGATATAGATATAGATATAGATATATAGAGATAGAGATAGAGATAGAGATAGAGATAGGTATAGGTATAGGTATAGGTATAGGTATAGATATAGATATAGATATAGATATAGATATAGATAGATATAGAAACAGATACAGATGATAGATATAGATAGATATAGATTTGTATTATTGTGATTCTTAGCTGGGAAGTAGTCAGATTAGCTTAGTTTATTAAAATAGACTGCACAGGTATTGAGGTGAAGCATTAAAATAAACCTTGGTTTTTATGTGTCTTTATTGGGAACTCGCTAGGACAGAGATAATATTAATTTACTAAATAGATTTACATTAAAAATAACATTTACACTTTCTCAATTATTGGACTGGTATAGTGACGAAATATTTTCATCTGGAAAAACACTGGCTATTTGAACATTATTGACTCTTTGATTTTGACTCTTTTGTAATCCTTGCAAGAAGACTATAAAATGAAATTCTCTAAGAGGGAAATAAGACCTTCTATGGTTTCAAACTGAAAAGGAATCAAATTATTCTCATGACTATCCTAATAAATAATCTACCACAATAAATAATTCGTCAAAAGTTCTTCAAAATCCATAAATCAAGATTCAATGTTACCCCAAGATGATGTTAGTGTTTTTCAACTAGATATGACGTAGAATCACTTTGCAGACCATCATTGAGGCACACCAGTGAGGAATTAAATTATCTAGACTCTAGGCATAACTGTGAGAGTTTCTGATGGTTAGGTTAACTGAGGTGGGTGACAGTTTTCTAAGTTTGGGTGTTGTTTTAGGGTTTTACTGCTGTGAACAGACGCAGTGACCAAGGCAACTCTTAAAAGAAGAAAATTTAGTTGGAGCTGTTTACAGGTTCAGAGGTTCGGTCCATTATCATCAAGGCAGGAACATGGCAGCATCTAGGTAGGCATGGTGCAGGAGGAAATGAGAGTTCTACTTCCTCATCTGAAGGCTGCTAGCAGAATACTGGCTTCCAGGCAGCTAGGGAGAAGGTCTTAAAGCTCACTCTCACAATGACACACCTACTCCAACAGGGCCACATCTTCTAATAGTGTCACTCCCTAGGCTGAGCATAGACAAACCATCAGAGGGGTTAAACTATGTGAGTTTAACAGAACCATCCTTTGTTGTGTTTCCTCTTTCCTGACTATGGAAATGAGAGGACCAGCTACTTGAGTCTCCTGATGCCTTAACTTCTCCATACTGATGCCCTAGATCTTTCTGCTGTAAGCTTAAATAAACTGCTTCTCCTTAGAGTAGTTTTGTCAGGAGATTTTTATCATATCAATTGGAAAATAGACTAAGAAAATCCTCTCCATCTCTTTGGATCAGTCTTTTCTCATCTGTCTCTCCAGAGTATACAACCATTAATTTGCTTTGCAACACAAACTTAACTGCTTGTGAATCTCTGTTTAGTTCTATTATCCTTTTTAAGATAAGAATTAAGGAGAAGCATTTATATGGTTAAAAACAATCCAGAATCTTAAGGGTGAGTGTTAGATCCGACATGAGTCCCCCACTCACAAAGAATTGGGAGGGAGATCACTGCAAATTGCATGAGGTTTTTATTGCTAGTACACTGGGGTCGTCCTGCATTCAGAGCAAAGGCAACTCCCCAGGAACAAAAGCACACACTTTTTATATCTTCCCAGTACATAGGTTTACAGCATGATTTGGCTATCTCTCATTGGTGGAGCCCATTGTCTTGTTCTCATTGACCTTTATGCCCCAGGTGAGGGGGAGATACCAATTGCACGTAGGAGGGGTTGGGGGGGGTAGATCCACCCTTCGGGAGACGTTTCCTAGAACCGGGCAATTCTTGGGGATGGGTGTTTGCTCTGTAAACATTTCTGAAGCTCTGTCTTTAGGCTAAATGGACATTCCTTGCTCCTTGGTATTTTTATGAAGTATCCCTATTTGCTCAATTCTTACATGAGCACTATTAAAAAAAAAAATCAGGTCAGTCTTGCATTACCTTCCATCAGGCACCACAACTTCAAATTACCACCATCTCTTATATTTTTCTCACAATGGAAACCAAACGGCCAGTATATGAACCTTTAGGAACATTAAAATCATATGCAAGGATGATATCCTACTCTCTCTTTTTGATGGAGTCTATGGTTTTCATAATTTGGGTCTCAATTTTCATCTATTTGGCCTCTTTCCTTTTCCTTCCTTTCTTTTTTTCTTCTTTCAAAAAACAATCTCTTGCCTGGCAGTGGTGGCGCACATCTTTAATCCCAGCACTTGGGAGGCAGAGGCAGGCAGATTTCTGAGTTTGAGGCCAGCCTGGACTACAGAGTGAGTTCCAGGACAGCCCGGGCTACATGAAGAAACCCTGTTTAAAAACAAACAAACAAACAAATACACAAAAACTCTTTTAAAGAAAATTAAAAGTTAAAAAAAAACAAAAAAATATCTTTTTCAAAACTGCACAAATTCTAATAAAAAAAAGCCCACATTTTTGTATTTTTGTGAATCTTTGGTCATACTGTTTTTATTCCTATGATACAATTGCAATGCCTCTGCCCAAAAATCACTGATAAACTTTCACAACTTTCTCAAGTCCAAATTCTGTGAAGTCTTTCTGAGGACAGAACCACCAACTGTTTGATATACCCAGAATTGTACCTAAAGTTTGAAGAGTTGATGGTTTTTCTTGCTGAGGATCTTCACTATTGCTTTTAGTATTGGTATGTACAAATGATAGATAAATGTAAAATACAATGAATTAATTTGGGCATTTAATATTTTTGTTGTTTATTTCCATTGGTAGAATCATTTTTAAACAGCCTACTTGCTACCTACATTACAATAAAGTAGTCTTTTTCCCGGTTCACCTAGCCTAAACTGTAAGAGTCCATGATTTGCTGAAGAATGATACCCTGGAATCAAGTAGGATGTAAAGTCAAAGAGTGTTTTTTTTATTCTGCAAAAGTCAGGCATGCTGGGGTCTTCCATTACCAAAAACAGAGACACAACCAAGCTTGCAGGCCTGATTTAAAGCATATTAGGGAAATTCCAGGGTAAGTGAGCTTTATTTTACTTTATTTTAGGTATATCAAAACCATTACTGGGGGTTGGGGGTGGGGTAAAAATTATTTCTGGAGATGTCTGGAAATTGCTACTGACCCATTGTCCTTGCCTCAGGCCGGGTGGCAGGGCAGCCTTTGATAGCAGGGCAGTTTTTGACTAGCTGCCTGAAGCTTGGGTATTTTTCCAAGTAACTGACTTGCCTGAGCTTGCCTGAACTTAGGTCTAGTCTCCTAAACTGCCAATTTGAAGCTTGTCATGGAGTCAGTTTAGCCTTCTCAAAACAAACTCATAGTTTTATTTTAGGTTAACAGAAGACTACGCTAATCTATTAAAGTTGTGTTAAATTATTTTCTTCAGAGACTATAGTCTCATTTTTGCCAGTTTATCTCCTAAGCTTGTAACTTAGAATGCACATCATAAAGAGATAAGTTACTTTTATTACATATTTACTCCTAAGTACTTTCTCAAATAATTACATTCATCATACTTTCAACCACAACTCAACTAGAAAACCATGTTTCTTTGTGTATAGATGAAATATGTCCTAGCCAATTCATGAAAGACATGCATATTTCAAACTATGGCTTTCTGGAACTGGAGAATAAATTTGTTATGTAATAGACATAGACAATCTTCCTCCTGTGCATAAAAGAAAACAGAAACTCCCTGCATGACACACTTCCTACGTGAAGTAGAAAAGAAAGCATTGTGTTAGAAGAGAAGTTGATCCTATTTCCCCTACAATTTGTTCCATTTCTCTTATCTCATAGTCAACACATTGGGCCAGGCTTATGTGAATTAATCTGCTGGGAAAAAGAGTTCATATTTGTTGTTTTGGTGATATTTGAGCCATTTCATAGGAATAATGTAATTTAACATTTATAGGAAAATATTGTTATATCTATCAAGTCAAACCAGAAATAACAATGAAATTACAGTGTTTATAACTAGGTCAGATTATTCCCTTAGTTGGAATAGCAGTTATTTCTCTTAATGGGTGAGGACCATAAGTTTTAAGAAATGTCCTTTCATTCACTTTATTCATTTTTATTTTATATGTTAGTCTGTTTACTTTATTATGTATGTTCAGTATGTATGTGCCTGTTGCCCGAGAGACCATCATAACATATGGAATTCCCTGTAACTGGAGTTCCAGATGTCTGAAGGCTATGACAAGGCATCAAACATCAAACACTGCTTGTTCTGCTCAGGATTGTTTTGGCTATTCAAGATTTGAAGACAATATTGCTTTTGTTTTTGTTTTTGTTTTTGTTTTTTGTTTTTTATGTTTTTTTTCAAGACAGGATTTTCTCTGTATAGTCCTGGCTGTCCTGGAACTCACTCTGTAGACCAGGCTGGCCTTGTCTGTAGACTAGGCTGGCCTCAAACTCAGAAATCTGCCTGCCTCTGCCTCGCAAGTACTGGGATTAAAGGTGTGCACCACCACCATCCGGAGACAATATAAGGAGTGTGTAATTTCTGCTGTGGTATCATCTGCTGAGACAATTTTAAAGTGCGTTATATCACATTTGAACTGGGATATTTTCTATGAAAACATTTAAGTAACATTTGATTGTATTAGAAGCAACCATTGTTTTAGGAAGTGCACATAAAAATTAAAAATTACACTTATGCAGGTAGTTCCTAAATTATTAAAACCATGTTCTCCAAAAGTGATCTTACAAGAAGATTCTTTCTCAGGTAATGACTTTCTTTTCTTTTCTTTTCTTTTCTTTTTTTTTTTTTAATGAGTACATTATAGCTGTCTTCATGCACACCAGAAGAGGGCATCGGATCCCATTACAGATGATTTTGAGCCATCATGTGGTTGCTGGGAATTGAACTCAGGACTTTTGGAAGAGCAATTAGTGCTCTTAACTGCTGAGCCATCTCTCTAGCCTGGTAATGACTTTCAAGAACAATGTCATGACAGTTTATTTCATCTATACATGCCCTATCCTAAAATATACTAATACCTCTTCAACATTGCCTGTATGTATGGCTACCCAATGAACATAAGCTAAAATGAATAATAAAGGTGAGACTAATGAAATAGATCAAAGGACAATAAGAGTTGTCAATAAAAAAAAAAGCAATCCTTTATTTAGAGCAGTCTTTTAAAATATTTATTTGAAAGCAGACTTTGAATTAGTGATTTTTAAAGAAATAGTACGATATTGGAAAATTTGATTGTCTCTCAATATCTACTGTCTTTGCTGTATGTTCATCCAATGGATTTTGAGATTGATCTCAGTTCCAGGTAAGTGCTGTTGCTAATCTATACCACTTCAACTTGATGCTGACAGCACATTAGCAGGATCAGAAAGGCTTTTAAAACTTACTGATGTTAGTGTTAGAACTCAATTTCATAGCCTCTCTTTGGCATCCTTTGTTCTCTGGGATACTCTAATGTTCAGTCACCAGAGCATCATTGGTCTAAGCCAATCACAGTAAAGATTCGACAGTTTATTAAGTGGTTCAGGAAGCAAAACTGGTTGCAGCTTGATAATGATTTGTACTCCCTGCTCAAGTGTGGCCTTTGATTTGTTCTATTAACACAAGAGACTGCTGGCCTATGGATAGGTTTTAGTGACTATCAATCATATTGTGTGCCTTGAACATAGTAAGAAAGGCTCTAAGTTCATTAAGGAAATGTATTTTAAACTCATTTTAAATGTAGAAAACAGGCTATTAAGATCAATTTTAGCAACTATGTGCTCTAGGATATTAGACCTACAGGGTGGCATACCTTGGTAAGTCCAACTTTAACCTCTTTGACTGTCATTCAGGTCCTACCCTCCTTTACTGTTGTTTGTTCCTTTGACACAATGCGTAGCCATCAGGGGCCACGGGTTACTGAGTTCCTGAAAGGAAAGATGGGGCTGAATGGGAGGGACAGCAAGAGAAGAATGAGATCAAGACAAGTTTCTGATCAAGGCCCAATATTTCCTTAGGAGTCTGAGTTTATAAAGGGTGGGAACCATCCTCCACTATGCCAGGATCTTACTACCTTATCAGCATCTTGTTGCTTTGTCTGGAGCTTGTCAGGAAAACAGGCTCAGCAGCACAGCAGGTAGTGGGTCTTGGTACAAAGCTTCAGACTTGGCAGACTTCACCTATATCAGAAAACTCCAGCCTAGGTGGGCTAGCCAGCAGTGGCAAAGACAAGGTCTGATTCAGCCCGCTCTTTGGGGAGGGCACAACAATGCTTCTTATCATGCGCAGACTTGGGTAGTTTGCTAGGCTAGCCCCAGGAAGGCAGATGTGTCTTTCTCCCCAGTGCTGGGATTACAAGTATTCACAACTATTCCTGATTTTTGTTTTGTTTTGTTTTGTTTTGTTTTGTTTTGTTTCTTTCGAGACAGGGTTTTTCTGTGTAGCCCTGGCTATCCTGGAACTCACTCTGTAGACCAGGCTGGCCTTGAACTCAGAAATCCACCTGCCTCTGTCTCCCAAGTAAGCCACCACCACCCAGTGATTTTTTGTTTTTGTTTTTTTTATTAGGTATTTTCTTTATTTACATGTAAATATCTCCTTTCCCAGTTCCCCCCAAAAACAAACAAACAAAAACAACAACAACAAACTTCTGTTGCCTCCCCCCTCCCCATGCCTGCCACCCCACTCTCTCCCACTTATTGGCCCTGGCATTCCCCTACACTGGGGCATAGAACCTTCACAGGGCCGAGGACCTCTCCTCCTATTGATGATCAGCTTTGCAATCCTCTACTATACACATGCTGCCAAAACAATCAGTCCCACTATGTATAGTCCTTGGTTGGTAGGTGGGTCCCTGGGAGCTCTGAGGGTACTAGTTAGTTCATATTGTTGTTCGTCCTAAGGGGCTGCAAACCCTCCAGCTCCATAGAACCTATATATGCATATACATGATAGATTACTATAAGTATATATGACTATACATTAATATATAAGACACATAGTGTTTTAGCACTGTATAGTTATATTTCTGCTTTGGGGATTTTAGATTTGTGGATAAAGGTTGTAGACCTGTTTTAAAAAGGGACATTATTTCTTTCATTACACATTGCTCTCTACTTTTTATGTTCATCTTGGATTATAACAACAGAGAAAACAAGATAATTTGAATATCAAGTGTAATAATGGCCAATTGTCAAATCTGGCATGGCCTTGGTGGGGACAGAATGACAGGGTTCCTGCCCTTGGGATAGGGACAGCAGATCTGGGCCTCCACCATTGTAGATGGCTGCCATAGGTATGAGGTTTGTTTGTATAATAATGTACATATTTTCACGTTCCTCCGTGAAAGGTGCTCCCTGTCAATATGAATGACTCCTTGGTAATCTGAGATGGCATGAGTTCAGGAGGTGAAAGTGTGGCTAATGTCTCAACCAAATAGTAAATGCTGAGACCTTCAGGACAACCCTTAAGGCTGTGGAAAAGAATTCAAAAAGCTTGAATTCTAAAATATATAATTTCTCAACTGTGCAAAATATAAGGATGCAATATAAATTATGAGGGGTTTCCGGAATCTAAAGGAACAGAGGCAGCTACACTATGAGTCTTCTTGTCGGAAAGATACAAATGCAGGCAGATTCCTGAGTTCAGGGTCAGTCTGGGATAGAGCAAAGTTCCAGTCATGGTAGAAATGCTAACTGCAGAACAGGGTCCCACCCAGCTGGTTTACCAGCTGTACTCTTTTCTTTCTTTTCTTTTTTTATTTATTTATTTATTGTTTGTTTGTTTGTTTTTGTTTTTATTTTTTCTAGAGAGGGTTTCTCTGTGTAGCTCTGGCTGTCCTGGAACTCACTATGTAGATCAGGCTGGCATCGAACTCAGAAATCCACCTGCCTCTGCCTCCCAAGTACTAGGATTAAAGGTGTGTGCTACCACTGCCCAGCTAGATCTCTGAATTCTTTTGCAATGTTAAAAGAAAATGTGTGCTTGCGGTTTTCTAAGAATTAAGGGGCTGGGGCCACCAGATGTTGACTCACAGGATAATAACAAGGAAACCTGCAGTAAATGATTGGATTGATATGTGAAATAAAAGACTTGGTTTATGATCTGCAGCAGATGGGCTATCCAGAGATGTTTTTAGAATAGTAAAAGAGAATTGCTTGAAGAACTGCCTCTAGCAGAATGGAGAGAAAGAGCTGTTTAGAGCTCCCCAGGAAGAAACTGGTCACCAGCTTGAACCCAGGACTTGAAGAGTTATTTGTTTTCACCACTCCCAGACACCCCTTCTCTTAGAACCCCTTTTCAAGCCAAGGCTGGTCCTTGACAACTAATCCTATTGAATATTTTAAAAGTGTTAATAAAAGCTTATTTTTTTATGCTAGGCTATATTTGCTCAGGTTTCCTTGTTATAATTTGAGCAATTTGAAAATTTCAGTGTACATTGAAATTTCATTTATGGCTGAGCAGTCAGTTTCTCCCCAACCTATACTGAGGATATTTTGGCAGTGAATAGTTTCTGGGGAGGAGGGAATCATAATTCATTGGTGATGGGGCCAATGTGAGTACCTCAATGTGGATGACTTATGAATAAGCAGGAAGTATTAATGGACTTATTGGATTATCTAAGAAAACGTTGGGAGGGAGCCATATTGGTAGGTGAGTATAGGAAATGGTGGGAGAGTGAAACGGGGATTGGCCTTTAATCATTTATTAAGTTTATGGAATTCTCAAAAATAAAGAAAATTAAAATGCATCTTTATGTTTATGTGACTCTATCTAATGATAGAGTCACAAGGTCTTGAAATATAAATAGGTACAAAAGACGTGTACAATGAAAAGTCATCAAGTGCTCTTAAAGAAGTAGGTCAAATACAAACAGCATCCAGAAATTACATATAATTAAAGCACTGTGAAGTAGTCATTAGAAGTTCATCAAAGATTTCTCCTAATCATGGCCTTTTCTCTCTATCCCTATTACTGATATTGTGTATCCACAAAGAAATATCCATTCCATAGCTATTCATGCTCTGAAAACAAGAACTCAGAAGTAATACAGCTCTCCAATGAAAAGCTTTCTACAATAAAATGTGAAAAACATACCAAAATTTCTTTCTGGGTCTTATATAATGTGCTTCTATATACTTAGTGTTGTAAAATGGTTTTAAATATTACTATCACAATGTAAGTTCATCATGATCCTTGAGCATTTTTTGTAGTGCTTTAGTGTCTATGTTTTTCTAATATACTGTATCACAGCAGATGACTCATTGACCTAGTTTATGTTACAGCATGAACCTGGCTGTGAGGCTGGCTTGAGTCCTCTAGTTTCAGGCTCACACTCACTTCCTGCTGGTCATCTGCAGCTGACATCTTGCAGTTACTATAGGTTGGCAAGGTCAGAACACGACTAATTGTTCTCTTTTATCTCACAGTACCATGTTTAAGACTCATCCCTGACTATTCCTCTTTTCAGTTTCTTGTTCCTTCTATCTGACAATTTATGTTATAACTCTGTTCTTGCTGGTACTACATGGGTTGATTTTTAAGCATGAACACAATCTTATATTCCTGTTATACATCTGAAAGGTGGAGACTGGAGATATAACTCATCTGTTACAAGTCCATTCTGTTTTCTAAGAGGACCCAAATTCACTGATGCTCTCTTCCTACCTCCACTCTGTCATATTAAAGTGCACAAACTCACCCACATAATTATAACTCAAACTAAAATTAAAAGTTTCTAAAGAGAAACTACTGAAAAAAATCAATTGGTAGTCATGGCTACTCCTTGTGAAAAGATCAGCTCAGGATCTTTGGGAAGGTCATGGAACACTTGCCCCTCCTGAAGGGAGAGGCTAATTAACATTCCTCAGACTAGAGGGTGGGAACCGACCTGTGAGTGAGGACACATTACACAGGACAGACATCACCCACCTTCAGGCAAGGGAAGTCCTTGCCACTTCATTCCCTAAAGACCAATCAGTTTAAAAGGTCACACTGTTCTACCAATCACACTGTGCCTAATGGCTGCTGCCCTGGAACTGTATAAAAGCTCACTAAACAAGCTGTGCAGGGTCACCTCCTCTCCCTCTCCCTTGGGTCTGGTATGACCCCAGTGCACTGGAACAATAAATTCCTCTAGCATTTTGCATCGATTCTGTCTCCATGTGGCTCACTCAGTGGGTGTCAGGTACACTAAGGCTTGACAGAGTCTTACACTTGTTATGGGTTTCTATATTAGTTTTACTAGTATGCTGTAGCTGATCATAATATGATATTGTCTTCTAACTCTTTCATCATGGTAATTCTGGACTTACAGAATGAGGTGAGCTGTGCTATGTTCTATATAATTCTATGTTTTGGAAGGCTAAATTATTAATAAGGATTTTTATATAAAGTTTGGAAGAATCTATTTCTTAAACCAGTTGAGATTAGGTTTTCCATTAAATAGTATTTAAACTATGAAGACAATTCCTTCCCTTGCTACAAAACAATTTCAAGTTAGTGTTTCTTCTTGAATACATTTTGACAAACTAGTTCATTATAGACTATCATCGATGTCATCTGATTTTTGGTATCTAATTGTTAATAATATGCCCATATAACTTTTTCTTTATTGAAAGTTTGGTTATTTCAGCCCTACTTTTGCTCTTGATTTTAAATTCAATTTTTTATCCTTTTCTTTTTGGAAGCTTAGTTAAATAATATAATTTTTGACCTACTATAGGACCAGTTCTAAATTTTGTTAATTTAATTATTTCCTATTTGTGTGTGTGTGTGTGTGTGTGTGTGTGTGTGTGTGTGTGCATGTACACACACACTTGTGGGAGCTCTGAGATGGTGTTAGGATCTCAGAGTCTTGTAGTTATAGGCGGTTGTGAGCCAGATAGCATAGGTTCTAGAATCTGGACTCCTGTCCCCTTGAAGAGAAACAAGTACTCACAACTACTGAGGAAGCTTTCTTGTACCATTTATTTTATTTTTATGGATTTTTGTTTTGCTTGGTTTTTTTTATTGTTTTATTTTATTCATTTCATTCTATTTTTTAAGGTAAGTGAAGGTTTAATTTTGTGAAACTGAGAAGTCAGTTTCCAAGTCGGCTGAATTTTATATTTCAAGTATAATATAGGACAAAGTTGGTATCTGTAATTCTTCATGAATATTACCCATTGACTTCAATGGCATTTCATTGTTCTATTTTTTTAATTAATCATTCCATTTGTTTACTCTCAAATGATATTCCCCTTCCCAGTTACCCCCCACAACTCCCTCCCCTGCAATCTCATCCTCCCTCTCACCCTCCCCTTTGCATCTATGAGGGCGTTCCCCCAGCCACCTACCAACTCTCTTTCCTAGTTTCTTAAGGTGAAAGATGGCAGAATAGTTTCAAAGAATTCTATGCTGATTATAGATAGAGTTGTCAACTTGCCATTTGCCACAGAGGTTTCAAAATTGCCAGCTACTACTATAATGCAAACAACACTGTAGTATGACAGTTTCCTCTGAACTGAGGGAAAGTCCTGTGACAGGAAGTTTTGAAGAGTTCATTGAGCTGTCTGTAGGTTTGGCAGAGGCCTCCAGGTTTGCAGATTTTGTGAGTTATCACCTGAGGTATTGTGGCCTTATGATGAAGCAGCTGGGTTATGGTTGTTATTGTTGTGTGACAGCCTTTTCCTAGGGAGATGTAACATACAAGTCTACTCAACCCAGAAAAAGAATTCATGACATTTTAAAGTAATAATTGTACCAGAGGCAAACTTTGTGAACTAAAAATTTTTTATTGGGATTGCTAACAGGATTATGGATGAAGGGCTACTTTCAGAAGGAAAGATGGCTAGAAAAGAACAAAAACCCATCTGCTTCAAACCTAGAAAATCAATAAGAGCATGTCAAGGTGATGCAGGTCATGACAATAGTAGTGGCCACATGAAGAAGAACACTTGCAGGCACTCAGAGAACTATATATCCAGAAATGTGTTACTATGGGTTAAGTGTATTTTAACAATCTTGCTTTTAAAACTACAGACTTTTATTCTAATACTTCGAGGAAGAGGCTGGAGAAATAGCTCAATAATTTAAAAGCACTTGTTCCTCTTCCCAAGAGCTGGAGATCAGGTGTTATACACCCACAGAGGACCATTCACCACTGCCTATCACTTCAGCTCTGATGGATCCTACACATACTTCGGATCTTTACAGACATCCACACATATGTGGAAAACACACACACACACACACACACACACACACACACAAACTAAACACAAACAAACAAAGTGTTAAGAATTCAAGAATACCAGGATGAGCTCTACTTGCAATTACAGGCTAAATATTTTTATCTTTAATGCTTTATCAACTTAACATCATGACTTTAAGCCTAGGGGAGACCTCATGATCCAAAATGTCTGATTGCATTTAGGTAATGCAAAGGTGGAAAAAATGAGGAACAGTGTAACTTTTATTCCTGTCCTGTCTGTTTCTCTTCTAGTTAAATCTCTTATACTAATATCGAGGAACTGGAGATCTCTGATTTTATTTTAGTGTACTTTAGTTTTGATATTATGATATAATCACAATATGTCTCCCCAATCTATTATGTATATGCTTGTCCCAAGAGAAGTGGCACAATTAGAAGGTTAGGAGGAGGCATAGCCTTGTTAGAGAAAGTATGTCAGTGTGGAGGTGGGGCTTTGAGGTCTCATATATATATATATGCTCAAGTAAGACCCATGTGACACAGTTTCCTCCTGGATGCATTTGAGTCAAGCTGTAGAACTCTCAGTGCCTCCTTGTCTGCCTGCATGGTATCTTGCTTCCCACCATAATGATAATGGACTGAACCTCTGAATCTGTAAGCCAGCCCAATTAAATATTGTCCCTTATAAGAGTTGCCTTGGTCATGGTGTCCCCTCAGAACAATGAAACCCTAACTAAAACGATGTATATGTGTGTGGATGTGTGTGTGTGTGTGTGTGTGTGTGTGTGTGCGTGTGTGTTTAATAACATTTGAAGCCTTTTTTTCAAACCAGTTATCTTTTCACCCATATAGAAATTCAATTTTTCTTATATGAATAAAGGGAAAACAGACTGAACGTTGACATATTATTCAATGTAGATAGCAATACGGTATTTCTACTTGCTTTTTAATTTCCTTTGTGTACCTTAGAAATAAAGTCCTGCTCACTAATATTCTGCTCACATGATTTTCTGTGTATACCAACATCCATTTTGTTTTCCAGTCCTGCAGTAACTTCTCAGAATCCCATTTTTCTTGTTTCTAAGGAAGACTACTAGAAACTAGAAGGCTTTCTAACTATGTTACTTGCCCCACACATATTACACATTACTCCCTTATTTGTTATTTACTATGTAAAAGCAGGATCATATATCTAATTGATCAGATTATTTATTTGTTCAAACCTGAGGAATTAAACTAAACTCTCCCTCAGCTGGCAAATTTCACTAATTTGTGTATAGTAACTTAACAGCTAATGATTCTTGCCCAGGAAGGGTTTCCCAAGCATGTTGTATGACTACGTTCTTCCCTTGCTGTGATTGTTGTGTTGGAAGTATGGCTTGTGACCAGATAGACCACACCAGGCCAAAACAGTTCCACATGATGTTTATTGGAGGAGAAAAGGGCAAAGGGGGTGGCAAAGAAAGGGTGGAGAGAGAAAGGTCACAGGGATTTGTCCTTTATTTGGATAGTGACATAGCTGCTTGCAGGTAAAGGTAGGAGGTGAACTAAATGAATTCTGGAAATGTGTGGTGGTTGCCTTTGCAACAGATGTGCAGGTTCCTGTTGCAGATGTGTGATGTTGCTGGGATTGGAGTCAATCTGCAGCACTGATACCCTGATACCAAGAGTGATGATTATTCATGATACATTTACTAACTAAAACATGGACCAGACTTCTCTTAAGCCAGATAGCTTTTATTCTTCCATACCAACCATTTCAAATAGCTGTCCTAGGAAGTTCTTTGGAAAACTCAAATTAGACAAAGTGTCAACCTTCTGTGGATGCTACAGCCTTCTAGGGACACTACTGCTATCTCTTGCTTGGTGTATATGTTCTGTAGGGTTTTTTTTCCACATGGTATTAGGCATCTTCTGTTACATAGTAAATCACTACTAATCCTAGTAGTTTCACACTACATCTTTGTGTCAGGAATCCAGCATTACCCACCTGAGCATATATTCCTTAAGTTATATCATATGGTTACTACTAGTTTGTCCATCCAGAGCTGCTGAAAGGAGTCTCTACTGTCAAGTACCTGGCTGGTAGAAGACCTTTTACTCTTTCATGGTAGCTGTTATTTGGACACTCTATTTCTGGCCTCTGGGTTACCTGGGAGCAGCACATGACACTTGCTTTACTATAAGTAGCCAGAATAACCAATATATAAGTTACAGCCTTTTTATTATATCATTTTAAAATGGAAAATTATCCAATTCTGTTATAGTCTATTTGTTTTTTGAAAGAATCAGTAATTCCAGTCTATGGATTCAGTGCAGAGGACCACCTAAGAGTCCAAATCCAGAGAAGTTTTAGAAACTATTAGAAGTTAGTTCTCCTAGACATATTACCTGATTAGGAAATTTGACAGCATGGTTGATAATCACTTCATGATGTTTCTGTATTATAATTTTTAGAGACTGGAACTCTTTGTGCTCTCTGTGGCTTCCTCTTCTTCATCCTGAGCACATGAGCTCAGCATTCTCTGATCTGAGCCTTGGTAGCCCTTCATTAACACCAGCTCTGGGATGCTACCATCCTTTCCCAGATTTTTGCTCATTTATTTCCATATAATCAAAATGATTTCCTTATCACTGTTCCAAATCAAATTCAATTCTCATTCAGTTTTCTATATAATGATACAGAACATCGATTCATATACATATCCAACCCCATATTTTGGTTCACGTTATTTAGATCTTCTGTTGCCTTTCAGGTTTGTTCTCTGCTTTTCTACGTGTTCTTCCCTAAAGAATGGTAGATGATAGGAAAATTCTTTACATGATTTATACTATATGGTGTATTATTTATACTATATGATTCTGTGATTTCATCATAATAGAATTACAAGGCATTATTTAGTAGTAAGTAGCGTTATGAAAAGTTAATGCATTTTTCCTTATGATGATTATAATCCTTTTAAAATAGCATGGTGGAATTCACTAAAACCATTTTTCCTTTTTAGGGCAATGTATGCTAAGCCAATATAAATGAAGTCTTACTGAGCTGAGTTAATAGTGTGTTTCAAGTGCCAAAGTATTCACTGTAAACATGAAAGTGCATTTATGAACTTACATGTCAAATCATGCACAGTATTACAATTTGTTTTACAGCATTAAAATAAGTAGTTCTTATTTGCCACAAAACCTAATAAGCTGAGTTTGATCCCCAGAACCCACATTGTGGAAGAAGAGAACCAGCTCCTACAAGTTGTCCTCTGGGCTCTGCAGGGAGCATGTCTCTTAAACAAACAAACACACACACACACACACACACACACACACACACACCACACACATACACACACCCCTACCTCATACCACTCTAAATCATTCTAAATACATGTATTGATAAATAACTGTAATGAAAATATTAAAATTTCACCAAAAATATTCAAATGTTTTCTTTTTAAAATATTCAACCAATCAGATGTTTTTGTATTTGTTATGTGAATAATGCTAGCTTAAAATAAATTTATTACAACTATTTTATTTTACCTGTTAAAAATTTTTTAAAGTCTATTATTGTTGTGTACAATATATTATGTGTACATGGAATGTATGTGTAAGGAATGTGTGTGCATGACAAGAATACATGTGGAAATCAAAGGTCAACCTTATTGAGCAGTTTCTCTCCTTCCTCATTTATGTGGATACAAGGCAAAGAATACATGTCATAGGCCATGCCTACAACAAAACAACCTTTTCCCCCTCTTACTTTAAGTTTCAATTACTTTCAGGATGGAGAGATGGTACAGCAGTGAAGAACACTTGCTGTTCTTGCAAAAGAGCTCTCTGAGTTCAGTTCCCAGTACCCATGTGGTGGCTCACAACCATCCATAAAATGAGTTCCAGGAAATCTGGTGTACTTAGTACTTATTCAAGTATCATGTGAGCACATGGCAAAATGCATACAGTCAAAACATACACAGTGCCTAATTTCTACTACATTCTTTCTTCCTCCAACTCCTTCTATGCTCCCAACTCACACTCAAATACAGATAGATAGATAGATAGATAGATAGATAGATAGATAGATAGATAGATAGA
>JADRCD010231412.1:0-18754 GCA_019843815.1 Montemys delectorum
TCCCTACCTCCCCATAGAGGCACCAGAGTGCTCCCCACTTCATAGAGGCATCAAAGTGATCCCCACCTCATAGAAGCATCAAAGTGTTCCCCACCTCATAGAGACATCAAAGTGCTCCCCACTTCCCCATAGAGGCACCAGAGTGCTCCCCACCTCATAGGGGCATCAGAGTGCTCCCTACCTCCCCATAAAGGCTCCCCACCTCATAGAGGCATCAAAATGCTTCCCTTCCTCATGGAGGCACCATAGTGCTCCCTACTTCCCCATGGAGGCACCAGAGTGCTCTCCACTTCCCCATAGAGGCACCAGAGTGCTCCCCACTTCCCCATAGAGGCATCTAAGTTTATTTTTTCCTGAGTTTGCTCATGTGCAGAGCACTACCTTGGTTGTGTCTAATGCCAACAGAATTGGATTCTGCCTTACGAGTCAAACAGTATAGTAGTGGGGTTAAGATGTCTGGTGCTGGAGAGAGGATGGGTCAGTGGGTGCTGGAGAGAGGATGGCTCAGTGGTTAAGAACAGTTGCTAATCTTCTAGCAGATTTGAGTTTGATTCTTAGCACTCATGTCGGGCAGCTCACAGCTGCCTCAGACTGAAGCTCTAGGTCATCCATCTGATGGCTCCTCTGGCCTCTGCAGGTGCCCTCAATGCGTGTATGCATAATCATCCACAGACATACACACATTTTAAAAAGTGTGCACACATGTATCTGTTGGAAGGGAGAATGTGTTAACTGCCGTGAGGGAAACTTTGATCTGGCTATGGAAGTCGCAGGCTCCCAGGGGATGAGGATGGGGATTTGTGAGGCAAGAATGGCAGTTAACTAGAATGTGAAGGGTAGGGAAAGTGTGGGGAGTGGAAATTGGGGGTGGAGAAGGGAAGGGGCTCCAAGTAGGAGGGTTAATAGGGACAAAGCCAGAGAAACAGAGCTATGTGGCCAGTTTCCTTGGGCAAGTCTGAGGGAGCTAAAGAACATCAGTGGGAGATAAGGCTGGCTTGAGGAGTCCTCAAGTGCACGTGGCAGAAGCTGCCCGGAGGCGCCCTGCACAGTAAAAAAAAGTTTTGGAGTTTAGTGCAAGTGGTTTTCAACCTGGGAATCGAGTGACCCTTTCCCAGGGGTCACCTAAGACCATCTGAAAACACAGGTTACATTATGATCTATAACAGTAGCAAAATCATGATTATAAAGCAGCAACAAAAGTAATTTTATGGCTGGGGGTCACCACATGAGGAGCTGTATTGAAGGGTGGCAGCAATAGGAAGGTTGAGAACCGCGGGCTTAGAGGCAGGAACACTGTGTTGGCAGTGCCCGGCTCTCTTGCTTTTGCAGTTATGCTGGAGAGGAATGCACGTGCTGGCCTTGAGGAAGGTGTGGAGGTGGGGGGGACGAGGGGACGAGGGACTCTGGGTCTTGCTGAACTATCAGGTTCTTTCTGGCCAAGAGGCAGGTTACGGAGCAGGTAGTGTAAACTGGACAACTGCTAACTACTGCTACGATTTCATTTCCTCTTCCTTTCAGGATAATAGATTGAGATTCCTCCCCGGTCCAGAGTCCTAGATGAGACTGTGATTGGTGTGAGCACCCTTGGTCTTCCTCTCTCACACCCTTCCTCCAATCATGTGGAACAAACAAGGGGTTGGGGTCTCCCCTGAGGGAGTGGCTATGAGGTGCTGAGATCTGGCCTCTACCGTGGTGTTAGAAGTGTTCTAAGGTGTTCTTGTGTCTTGTCAGGTGTCCCACAGGTGTGTGTTTTGTGATCTGAACAGTGCAGTGAGCTGCAGTAAAAACTTAGCCCGGAGTCCAGCAGCATAACCCTTCAGCATGTGCAGCCCAGGAATGTTAGCCACACGCGCAGATTGCTACACAGGTGTCAGGACAGTTTCCACCACACAAAGCAGATGAAAACTCTGCCTATGGAGAGGCACTTCATTCCCTTCCCCAACCCTGCTCCTGTAAAGACCATTACACTCCGGGTTCCAAGAGCTTGAGCACTTCAGACGCCTCATGTTTCCAGAACCATGTTTGCCGTTTGTGACGTTTGCCTTGCCTAACACAGTGTCCTCCAGGCTGTACAGGACAGGAGCTGACAGGCGTGGGTGATAAGGGTCCCTGACCCCCAAGGTGACCCCCTCTTTTCTTTTTCCATTTGCTCACCTCCCCGTCCTCTCTCTACCTAACACCTCTACTTTATCTGTGAACCTTTACCTCCAAAGGAGGCCTTGTGCAGAAAGATTTGAGCCTCACTGCATCCCCAGTTAAATCGACATGCCTGGCTCAGCCTGCGTGCAGTGTGTCTGCACCTTTGGGTTTCTGTTGCTTCAGCCCAGTGTGTAGGGCAGAGTGCTACACTGTACTGTCTGTATGTTTATGGGTAGAGAACATTCTGGTAGCTGAGCAGGCCAAGTTTATCTTGATGTTCTTGGTCCTGGCTGCTTTTATTCTCTTTATCACAAAGGGAAAATCTGTGTCCCATTGAATTGACCTTAGGTGTGGCCTAATAGACCCTTCGAGAATGATAAGAAGGACAGGCCTGGTGTAGGTTCATCAGTCCTTCACCTCTGATGATCCTGGAATATCCCTGTGGAAGGGTTTTCCCTCAATAAGGAAGCTGAAGCCGGAACCCCAGGAAAAATCATTACTCAGCAGCATCCTAAAAAAAAACGGTGGATCAGGCTTGCTCCGGCTACTCACTAAGTGCAGGGGGTGCTGTCCAGACTTCATTAGTCTGTATAGACTTACATTCCTTTATCTATTTATCTATTTATCCATCTATTTATTTATTTATTTGAGACCAGGGAACCCATTGCATGGAACTTCCCCACTGTGCACTAGTCTGTGCACAGCGACAGTGGGGAAGTTGAGCTTTGTTTTTTGCTATGTCTGCCTGCCTATTCAGGGGCTGATACTGGACAAATGCAGAGGCAGGTAGCTCCCATGTGGGCCCTAGGGACGCTGTCCAGTCAGAGGCCCAGGATGCCAGACTTGCCTGCGTAACCAGCTGCATGGTTGATAGATTCTGAGTCTTAGCTTACCTAGTGAGTCACAGGGCTGCTGTCAGCAAATGCTTAAGGCAGGCCTGCCCTTGGGTGTCCTGCGTGAGCTGCTTTTACTGTTACTGTCACCTTTATAGACGCGAATGAGAGTCCCCTTAGAGTAAAAAACTAGACAAGCCACAAACAGAGATGTAAAGACACATCAAAACCTGCCCATGTGTCAGGGAAGGGCTCAGCCAGCGCTATCCAGGAGGAGCTTGTGAGCTGTGTGCACCTTGCAATCCTTAGCCACATTGTAAGATAGTAAAATATTTAATAAATTATTCCCGACAGGGTGTCAGAAGAAATTATCATTTTCACATGTCAGTATAAAGAGTATAGATTACTTTTTATAGGAAGCGTTCACATATGGTAGTTTATATTTATAAAACACCTCAGTTTGAATATGGTTTCGAGTATTTGATCTGTATTTACCTTTCATTAAATTTATAGTTGACAGGGCTGGAGAGATGGCTCAGCGGTTAAGAGCGCTGACTGCTGTCCTGAGTTCAAATCCCAATCTGATGCCCTCTTCTGGTGTGTCTGAAGACAGCGACAGTGTACTCATACACATAAAATAAAATCTTTAAAAAAAAATTGATAGTTGACAAAGTAGACTCACATACCCATGTTGTTCTAAGTATATTTAAAAATTTTCTACTAATTGAATCTTGTGTATCTGTTTTAAAATTACGTTGCAATTGATTAAAATGAGATAAAATTAAATACTGTTTCAGTCTAATGAGAAAGTAACATAATAATAAGCTATTTTCAAGTGCTCAGGGCACACGTGCTGAAGCTCTGTCACTGCAGCATTGGTCTGTGTGAGTATGGGATGTATTCCTAGCTGAGAGAGGATTCTAACACAGCAGGATTAAGGAAGGCTTCCTCGAAGAAGTGCATTTATTTAACTGGACTACGGCCAGTTAGGATTTGGATGTGTGGAGAGTGCTGGGGAAGGAGAGCCAGAGCCAAATGAATAAAGCACATCACGGACACATTCGGGGTGGGGGGGGGCAGAGACAGATAGAGGTGTCCATGGGAAGCACACCATGGGCACGTTTAGGCAAGGCCATCCTCCAGTCATTCATTCCTGTCAGTAACCTTGAACCCCATAGTCAGGAGTTTTTGAGACTCTCTTATAGCCCAAACTTGGTGTCGTAGTGGAGGCTAACTGAAGGCCCATCCTCCTGCCGGCTAGGATTGCAGTGTCCTGCCCTGTCTGGCTGAGGTGAGGTTAGCAGGAACTCTTAAGGATTTTGGGACAAGAACGCAATATGACCAGTAGGGGCGCTCTTACTAGAGGTTGGAGGAGGAAGACACAGAATGGGGAAACCTGTTGACAGGCCAGGGGCTCCCCAAATCTAGTTGATAGGTTCTGAAATTGAGCATTGGTCCTAGAGAACAGAGATTGGGAGGGAAACAACGGGACGTGCCCTAAGTGTGAACCGTGCAGGCAGAGAACTCTGCGTGGGTGATGAGGATGGCACCCGAGAAGTGGGTTTCCCCTTTCACTTCCTGTGGAGAGGCACTGCATAGTTGGGGTAACTCCATTAAGTGGGGCTCTGTGTCCTCGCCAGGCCTCTGGGAACAGGGAGGAAGGGCTGCTTTGTATGTGACTTGTTCCGCAGCCTCCTCTGCAATAGAAAGGCACTGTTCTCTGTGACTCTCATCCTCACTGCTTCATTTCAGCCTGATTCAAGGTTGCTGGAATTCCTCCCAGGGGTGGAGAACGGAGGGCGTTGGAGAACTGAAGGGGAATCTTGAATTCTGTCCTTTGTGTACTTTCCAAAATACAAATACACCCACTCTGTTCCCTAGTAGAGATGAACCAGACGGCCCCAAGTGCACGGTTATCCAAGGGCCTGGCACTTCAGTGGTCGTCCTCTCTGCTGATTGGAGTGATTCTTTGTAATCCCAGAACAAGGCCCTGGGGAGCTTTTACAGTGGTGATCTGTAAATGCTCTCCTGTGCTATCTCAGGCAGATACCGGGATTCCTGGGCATCAGTAGCTTCAAGCCAGGACAGCCACTGGACGGGGCCAGAGCTTTCTTTCAGAAATCCTATGTTTCTTCTTATCTGAAAGGCCCCGAGTTCTGTTCTTTGACTTGGTTTAGTCAAAGGGTCACATTTTGTCAAAGGGAATTTGTTCATTTGAGTCTTTGGCAGTATGTGGTTCTCTTTCTGGAAGACAAGAATCAGATTTTCCTAAACTGTGTTTTTCTCCATACCTCCTGAAATCGGCCTCCTGTTTTGCTTTGTTTCTTAAATTTAATCCTGGGACAGAGTAGTGATTTTATCCAGTGGTTCATTAGAGCCAATGCCTGTGATGAAATGCATCGCAAAGCCTTAGGGGCCTGGTCTGTGAGGTCTTAGGTCTCGATCATGTAGTACAGAGTTCCTGTTGATGAAGGACTTGACCTCCTTTGTCTACAGTGCCACCTTTCTAGCTAGCGAAGGGAGAAGTTACTGAGAGAATATATGTTTTGGGAATATTTAAAAAATATTCCACAAACTCCCATTTCTCGCCAGGCCATGTTCTTGTGCTGATACCGTTTGGCCTCAATACTAAGTTCCGGCGGGCGGGTTTTTGTTATTTTCTCCCAGCAAGCTACATCTCGCTCGCACACAACTCTTTACACACTCCCACAATCATTCATCTAAATAGCACCTAAGATCTGGTAAGTAAAGCATGACTCTTAAGGCCTTAATATCCAATCAGATTTATATAATAATAAAATCACAATTTACAAGATGCCATAACAATAATTTCAGAACCAAATAATAAGGACAATATTCTAACCCAATTAATCTATTTTGTAAAAACCTTTGGTTGTATAACCTCGTGGGGTCTGGCTCGTCCTCATTGACTGTCTCCATGAACTGA
The DNA here is from genome assembly GCA_019843815.1 of Montemys delectorum. Lineage (NCBI taxonomy): Eukaryota > Metazoa > Chordata > Mammalia > Rodentia > Muridae > Montemys > Montemys delectorum. The sequence continues at coordinate 5,920 of JADRCD010231412.1, forward strand.
CGACCCCCCTCCTGCTCCTCTGACCTTTTTCCTCCTCCAACTCTAGCTCCACCTCTCTATTCCTGTCCAATCACAGGCCTGTCACTGCCCTAATGTGATTGGACAGAGAAAATGCTGTAGCAAATATACTTACATTTCGCTCTTGACCCAGCCATTCCTTCCCATCATGTGACCTACCTGGAAGCAATGGGACCTGGGAAATGTCCAGTAGCCTGGTCACACTATGGCAGGGCTGTTTGTCTTTGGGAAGCCGTACACTTTGCTCACGTGTGTTGACGCTGTTCTGTTTAGGAGAGTGGAGGTGCCAAGGCCTGCGCATTGATTCCGAGTTTGGGGTAAGGAGGGCGCTTATATCTCTGTTCACTGTCTTCAAGTGGTATTTTCAGAATACAGATATCCAACCATTTGGTTTCAGTTTTGTTGAGAACTTAATGTATGTGAGGCTTACAGGACCAGAGGATCAGGGAGGGGAAAATGTGCCCCCAGAGTGGACGAATAAATTTAGTCTTGTGGTGTTTGGGCATTTGTTGCCCTTGTTCCAAGTGTATGTGGCCATGTGAAAGTGCTCAAATCTCAGCACTAGTTAACCCCTATCCTCAACCTCGGTGCTCTCTAGAACTTGCAGGGTAGAGTGCAAGCCTTTCAGGGTGATGTTTGGGCCTCTAACTGTTTCTTCAGACTGTTCCCAGAATTCTCTGCTGCTGCCTCTTTGGGGTTCTGACCATGACTTCAGATCATTCCCAGGAATCTCTGCTGCTGCCTCTGTGGAGCTCTGACCATGAATTCAGACAGTTCCCAGAATCCTTTGCTGCTGCCTCTGTGTTAGGCCTGTTGGCTGGTAGCCCAGCTCTTGTCTTGCCTCTGGCCTTCACTAGCCTTCCCCTTTTTCTGGATAGTCCTCCCGCTCCTCAGCTGCCCATGGTGGCCCAGGTTAAACCTCCAAGTGCGGCCTGATGGCTTTAAAGGCAGAGCTAAGCAACCTTGAAGCTAGAGCAAGCTTTGTACTGCATATTTGGCATACCGTATGTGGCTGTAGCTCGTGTTTCTCGGGATGTCTGTCCCCCATGGCTGGCCAGATTGCCTACTCTGAGAAGCCTGGCTAGGTTCCCTCAGTCTGGCTCACTGCCTAATGCAGATGAGCAAGTGCTGGTCCTTGTTAGTGCTGAGCACCAGCTCATACCCAGTCCTGAAGTGTGGGTGTCATCTTCTCCGTATTTCACAGATGAGCAAGGTGAGCCCAGCTGGTAAGCTGAGTGCCAGACTTGGTAATAGCTTAGATTGTCAATTGTGTTCTTTTTGTTTGTTTGTTTGTTTTTGTTTTGTTTTTCAGAGACAGGGTCTCTCTGTGTAGCCCTGGCTGTCCTGGAACTCACTCTGTAGACCAGGCTGGCCTCGAACTCAGAAATCCGCCTGCCTCTGCCTCCCAAGTGCTGGGATTAAAGGCATGCACCACCACCGCCCAGCTTTTTTGCTTTTTTGTTTTTTTGTTTTTTTGTTTTATCAATTGTGTTCTTATTGAAGGTTGTGGACTCTGGGTCATACTTTATGTTCCTTGTTCCTTCTGTGAGTATAATCTATTTTTATGGTAAGTACTATACACAGTTTAAAATTAGAAGCTGCCTGGCTGCATGTGTAGGGCGAGGACTTTTGAAAGTTAGGCCCGAGTTCACAGTTGTCCTCTACCGTTTCTTGTTGTGGAACTTTGGATGGAAGGAAGTAACTGACTTCTGTGAGCTTCAGTTTGGTTTTTCCATCTGTAGCTGGGGGAGGTGATTACTTCTAGACCTCGTGGTATTAGAACTGGAAGGAATTAAGACAGTCATTGGTAACAGACGGGAATTGGGCCCAGTTCTTCAGCAGCCAGTGTAATTTGTCAGCATCAGCCAAGACTGACAGAGGCGGGAGACCTGAAAGCGGCGTGCGGCCTGGGCAGGGACGCTTGTGTCAGACAGGTACTGGAGCCGGGTTCTGAGAGATGACTAGGATTCTTTTTATAGTTCATAGATGTACTTTATTTACATTGTTTGAGGTAGACACCAACATTTAAAAAATCTGGTGGTTTCTCACAAACATAGGCATTTCTAGCTTCCCGTACTGAAGGCTGGCCCAGCTAGGTGGGAATGGGATTGAGGAGCAGCTGCTGTCTGTCTGTCTGTTGGTCCGGTCTTGTCCCTTTGTCTGCTTGCTGGCCTCCTGCTGTGCTGCCAGGTGGCTTGAAGCCTCAGCTTCAGATGATAAGTCGCTTCAGCCCCTTTGCTGTTCCTGTCACAGCTATGACACCTCAGACAGCAGACTGTTGTTCCCTCCCAGGTCAGAGGTCCCCAGGTCTGTAGGGGCCAGCAGAGCTTGTTACTTGCGGAGGCTTCAGGGAGGACCCACTTCCTTGGTTTTAGCTCCGCTGGTGACCTGAAGGAAACTTCTTGCATTTTCATAGAGTGGGTAAGGTTCCCTGGGCAGAGGGGCAGAGGCCCTTCATTTATTCTGCACACGTCGGCTGGGAACCCACTGCGTGGCACCTGCTCTGTGCACAGGGACAGCTGTGGCCACCCTGCTCTCATGGGACGCTCTGGGGGAGGCATGAAGGACCAATGCAGTAAAAGTCTGAGGTGCTCCTAAGAAGAGAAGAAGCTGCCTCTGTACAGAGCGCTCAGTGACCGCATGGCTGCCTTGTTTGGGTCGTTCAGGCAGTCTCGCTGTGGAGATGACATTCAGCTGAAGTGTCCCGGGGAGCTGCTGGAGGGGGTTGAGGTTGGAGTTTCCAGAGGACGGCAGGGCCTGTTCAGGTGGTAACTTGGGGACTGGGCCAGGATTTGCATTTGATCTTTTTTTTTTTTTATTAGATACTTTCTTTGTTGCATTTGATCTTAAACGTGACAGGCAGCCTAGAGAGTTTGAAGGACAGCAGTAATGAGATGTGTTAATATTAGGGATATAATGTATGTTTGAAACTCCTCCTGTCCGTGTGTGTGTGCAGTGAGGATTCAGGACTCTGGGCAGGTGGAAATGATGAGGCTCAGCCTGAATCCTTTTATGAGAAATGCAGAGAATGGGAAATTTTGGAGGAAAAGCCCACAGCTGTGTCTCCTCCTTTGTGACTCTCCTTAGCCTGCTCTGGGAAGAATGTCGCTGGGCTTTGCCAGCTTCATGGCTGGGGAAGAGCACGGGCCAGGACTCAGTGCTCGTCTGGCCTTGCTTAGCTTTCAGTGTGGAGGTAATGTTGCTGCCAGCCCCACGAGCGGTGTCTTTCTGGCTTGTTGACCACTTAGGTCATGTCTGGTTCTTGCCCCAGGCTTTGTCTGGGTCCCAGGCTAGACATGATCATCTGCTGGAGAAATCTGTCCCCTGCCTTTGTGGTCAGGGCTGGACGAATCCTGTGGTCTACGGTCCCTCCCCGACCCCTCAGCTTCCTGGAGAGTAATGGGGCCACACTGGAGACCTGTCTCAGAGAGATCTGGAGTCATGAGCATAGTGGGCAGGCACATCCTTGCTCTGTCACAGGTAGGAGGGCCACATCCAGGAGCCACGCTGGCAGAGGGCATCCAGGAACTGTGTTGTCAGAGGGCCACATCCAGGAGCCGTGCTGGCAGAGGGCATCCAGGAGCTGTGCTGTCAGAGGGCATCCAGGAGCCGTGTTGGCAGAGGGCCTCTTTGCTGAGAGGGTGAATTCTGTCGCCTGTGCTCTCCTGGCTCCTCAGGCGCTTGCCTAGGAGGATGAGGCTCTGGATCTCTTCTAGGGATGCACCTCTCCAGGCTTCTGCAGAGGTTAGCATGCTGTCTTACTTGCCCTTCCCAGCAGGCCTAGGGGACAGGGGTTGCTTCTTCCCAGCTCCTCTCTCTCAACGTTTTTTTATTTTGAGAGGGTGCTGCAGCTGCTGCCACTGCCGCCTCTGCCGGCGGCGGCAGTGGCCGCCCTGACTGTTCTTGGACTTGTTGAGGCAGGCCTTGAACTTAATACCCTCTTGCCTCTACCTTCTGAGTAGCTGATAGAGACCAGTGCCACGAGGCCTGGTGTTCCTGTCTCTCTTTTAAAAGTCTGTTCCCCATAGTTACTGGGTTAACAAATGAGGATTTGGGGGAACCATCTCTTCCTGTAGACCATGTCTTCTGCAGGTCTAGTGACTTGTCTTTGTGTGTGCTCTGTGTGCTCTTTGGGGGTTGGTGGTGGGAATAACACACTTTAGAGCTAAGGAACTGGGCTGAGCAAGCGCTGGACCACGCTGTGGGCTGCAGAGCTGGGCCTAGGCTGGGGCCAGATGTGCTCGGTCTGTAGCTTCCTCTTGCTTCACACGTCTCCCAGCGGGTCCTTTGAGCATCTCCCTGAGGGTCCTCCCTGGGGACGGTGGCAGCTGCTCAGGTGAGGAATACAGATCTCTGTCACAGCAGGAGTGGCACATGGGTACTTTTTTTTTTCCCCTCAAATGGACTGACTGTCTCTATGTGGCCTGAGCTTAGCCCATGCTCTACCTGGGTTCCCTCCAGGGTCCTGCCACATAGCACTGGATTTTTCTTGACTCATGATTTTCCTGCCTCAGCCTCCTCTTGCTGACATTGCAGGGGTGTTCTACTGCACTTAGTATTGTTTACCTTGCTGAGCCCTTTGGCCTGGTCAGCCTGACGGCGGTGGTCGTGGAGGAGGCTCAGTTCCGGACACACGCGGAGCTGGCCTTGTCAGCCTGACAGTGGTCAAGTTACTTATAGAGTTTCCTTTTTGAACCTTAGTGTATTAATTTATTTGCTGCAAACCCATCTGAGAAAAACTACTTAGGGAGGAAGGGCTCAAGGCGCCCTCTGTCCTGGTAGGAAAGGTTCTCACAGGAGCAGGAGGGCGCTTGCTGCTTGCTGCGCTGCGCTGCGTGTGTCTATAGGTGGGAGGCAGAGAGAGATGGATGCGGGAGCCCAGATCACTTTCCTTTCTGTTCGGTCTGGGGCTCCAGTCTAGGGAATGATACTTCCCCCAGTTAGAGTAGGCCTTCCTACCTCAGTTAACCTAGTCTGGGTAGTTCCTTTAGGCTGGATCACTACCTTAATCTAATCTTCATACTCTATCACATAAAGGGTGGGTCATTCTACCTTAATTAATCTAATCTTCATAATCTATCACATAAAGGTTGAGTCATTCTACCTTAATTAATCTAATCTTAATAATATATCACATAAAGGGTGGGTCATTCTACCTTAATTAATCTAACCTTAATAATCTATCACATAAAGGGTGGGTCATTCTACCTTAATTAATCTAACCTTAATAATCCATCATAGACCTGCCCAGAAGTCAGCCTCCCAGGTGACTCCAGGTCCTCTCAAGGCGATAGTATTAACCATCACACTCAGTTTCCTTACTTGCTTTTGATCTTGTCTAGGAATCCAGGAATTAGAGAGATACCGTGTACTAGAAGTCAGCATAGGCTTCAGGGTTGTGGATCTGGGGCTGAGAGCTCAGGTTCAAGTCCCACCTCTGCTATTTACTTTGTACAGAGTTAATGAGTACTGCCTTTCTGGCTGCCACATAGTGGATTCTCAGATCCCCCAGCCCCTCCACCTTCCACCATGAGAGCCTCTCTCCCACAGAGAGGCAGGGGATTCTGAGTGGGGAGGGCCTGGTTTTGAGGGAGTCCCCTGGATTGGAGGAAATGCTTCTTCCTGTTATCTGACTGGAAGGGATGGGGCTGTGTGGGAGACTAACAGCACTGTGGAGGGGACACACAGGACGTTCAGGAAGAAGCCAATGTCTAAAGGGACTGAAGTTAAAACAAATGCAGCTCTACTTTCCAGAAAAGTAACAGATGCCCAAATGTCAGAGGCAAAGGAGGGAGAGAACTGGCAGTGTGGCTAAGACCTCATTGAGGGAAGCAGTTCTGAGCCCCTCTCTGCAGTTGCTTTGTTCTCCAAATGGAGCTGTGCAGCTAAAGGGCATTAACTTGTACCCTTTAATTAGAGTTGTTCACACTGTGCTTTCTGTTGTTTTGCCTTTCCGAGACAGGATGTTGCTGTGTGGCCTAGGCTGGCATCAAAGTTTGTTTTGCCTCAGTGCTGGGATTACAGGTGTGTGCCACCGTGCCTGGCCATTTAAAAAAAAAAAAAAAAAAAAAAAAAAAGTTTGGTTTGCTTTTCTACCTGTCCATTGGCTCCATGAGCAAAGGTACCAAGAGCCTTCCAGTGTGGTAAGGCTCATAGGCTGTAGCCCGGCGCACGAACGGTTGAGGTCCAGCTCTCCTCTCTGTTTTCCAGAGTGAGTACATTGCACCCTGTGACTGTCGGAGGGCGTTTGTCTCTGGATTCGATGGCTCTGCAGGTGAGTCACTAAACTTTCTGTTCTCACTTCGTCTTTGTTTTGGTTCCACTCCGGAGGTAACTGAATTGTGTTCCAGCCTATGCCACAGAATCAAAAATAAAATGCAAACTGGACATACCCTACCTGAGCCTGTGCAGTGGTGTGTATTCTGATTGTACCCGTCCATCAATGTCACCTTTTGGTGACCCTCCTTTCTTTTCTGTGTCTTTTGTCTGACAAAACAACCTTCTATTACAAAGAACAATCTTGAGCTTTGTATTGCTTATGACATACACACAGAAAGTAGTGTTAATTAAACTGAACATGGCTGCCTAGCTAGTGCCCCAAAACATGAAATATGGGACCTTGATAGCTTACGAGTTTTCTCATTTTAGCTTGCTGGTCCTGTAAAGGTCTCTGTGATCTTTTGATACTTTTTTACCGGGGTTAGATAATAATGGCTGAGGTTGAGCTCCCTTGGTGTTATGCCCTAACTTTTCCAAAACTCTTACACTCTTGACTTTTTGGTTGGTTTTCCCTTTGGGCTCCCATCCCTTGAGCAAACTCGATGAGGTCAGAGCCCCTCTCTTCTTGTGGTTCACCTCTGCTTCCTTTGGCTTAAGTGCTTGTGTTGGTTGGCACATTTTGGTTGGTTTTGGCCATCACCTCTGCCGAAAGCCCTGAGGTCTGCCAGGCCTGTGGGAACTGAGGGCAAACAGAGGTGGGAGCCTGGACTCCGTGCTGGTGCCTGCTGAGTTACCATGGTCGCAGATGGTCCAGGCTGCCTGCTTCTGGGGGAGGTGAAGCAGCTCTTGGTGGGCATGCGTCTGTTGGAGCAGAAGAACCTCTCCCGCCTTGTCTTGTTGGTTATGAAGTGTGGCCACGAGGTCGTTTGCTCCATCCTCCGTAACTGTGGCTGCACGCGTGCGGAGACCAGCGTTCCGGTCCTCTGGGCTTCAGGACTGCTTCTGACAGAGTCTGACCTGAGCTGCCCTGGCATCATTCTCTCACCTGGGCGTTCCCTTGGAGTCTGGGACTCCTGTGCTCCTCACCACCCTGGCCTGCCTGCTGTTGTTTTCGTACAGGTCTTCACTGGTGGTCAGAAACCTTTCTCTCTCCTTGCTGCTCTGCTCTAGGCACAGCCATCATCACGGAGGAGCATGCGGCCATGTGGACTGATGGGCGCTACTTTCTCCAAGCTGCCAAGCAGATGGACAACAACTGGACTCTCATGAAGATGGGTGGGTAGAAGCAGGGACCAGCACACCTAATGTAACTGGTGTGGTCTGGGTAGGGGTGGTGGAATGCTTCAGGGATCTAGGATCTTAACTGTTTTTCCTGACACCTTGGATCCTTTGAAAAGCCAAGGAAAAACAAAAAAGTGCTCTGCCTTTGTGTACATACCAGTGCACAGTCACTTTTAGAGGAGCCAAGGTTCAAAAATCCCCAGTCAGTTAACAGAGAGAAACCAACTTTGGGGCCCACAGGCGGAAGTTGTCGGGTCTAGGTGGCACCAGAGGGTCAGAGCAGGAAAGCCTGGATCCTGTCTCCTGTTGAAGCGGGAGTGTGTCATGTCAGGTCCATGCCGTGGGGCAGCCCCTTGTCCCCTCTCAGTGCCGCTCCTGTGTCCTGTCTTCCTTTCCCCAGAGGTACCACAGTGTAGGGAGGTTCTGCAGGATCTATCACTGCCCGTGTGTGGCGCAGCCCTAGGGTTTTGGATTTCTCTGGGAAGTCATGTGACTTCATCCTACAGAAGTTATACTAGGACTTCCAAGGAAACTGTGTTAGTAAAGTGGCTTATTTAGTGTTTTGTTTTTTTTTTAAATGGAGTCAAATAACAAAATAAAGCTTCATGGCAGCCTGTAGTTTTTAAGAACTGGGAGTCATGAGCTTTATAAAGCTTTGAGCTTCCTATCTGTCAAAAGTTAGCAGAGAAAATCCTCAGAATGCATGGGCTTTTACTCTGAAGAGGCATGCATGGTGCCAGGGTGTTAATTGTTTAGCAGAAATTTTATTTGTTTAAAAACCTTTGTCCCCAAAATACTGGCTGGATTAAAGAAAAACTAACCTATAGAAACTATTCTAGTTCTTTTGGAGGTTGTTTAATATTTATCATAGTCTTGTAGAAGTAAGAGGCTGTTCATTATGGTAGGGAGGCTGAAGGTTGTGGTATCCCCAGAAAGGCGTTCTGTAGCTAAGACTTAGGCTCAGTCCTCTGGTCAGAGGCTGGCTGGGCAGGGCCTTTGCTCTGTGATCTTGGCCTTACATGTGAAGGCAGGGCACTTAGCTGTTCTATCCTTGTAGGTCTGAAGGACACACCAACTCAGGAGGATTGGCTTGTGAGTGTGCTTCCAGAAGGATCCAGGGTTGGTGTAGACCCTCTCATCATTCCCACGGGTGAGTGACTTGGTCCTTCCCAGCCTTCTGGACACCTCTGTATATCCTCCTTGTTTGCTCCTTGGATCTGGGCCATTTGGGACTCAATGTCGTGATGGAGGGTCAGCTAAGGAAGAAGTTTTAGGGACAGGCAGGGAAGGCCATGGTGTTCTTCGTTCTGCATGCCTAGCACTGAGGACACCTTTCAGAAGAGCCTGGCCCGAGCCCTGCTATTTGCCTTAGGTGAAATGAGTGTTGAGTGTTCATTTTGTGGCTGGCCATATGCTTTTCTTCAGATTACTGGAAGAAGATGGCCAAGGTACTACGGAGTGCTGGTCACCACCTCGTGCCTGTGAAGGAGAACCTTGTGGATAAGATCTGGACAGACCGGCCGGAGCGCCCTTGCAAGCCCCTTCTTACACTGGGCCTGGATTATACAGGTCAGAGCCATAGCTGTGACCCTGAGACCCTCCCTGCTTTGCCAACCCATCTTGCTAGTCATATTAAAGACCCTGTTATGGAGTTGGTAGATCCCATTGTACGCAACCTTGCCTCTAGCACAGATCTCTGGCATGACCACAGGACTCTGCCTCACCTGACATAGAGGGCCAGTTGACAAGACAGGGCTTTACTGCCTTCGGCTTTTGCCATGTGCTTGCCACTTACTTTGGCTTGGTCTGTGGTGGGGGAGCTCCTCTGGTGGTGTTGTGGGTGCTGGCGGGAAGACCAAAGCTTTTTCCTGGTTGGCAGCTGCCACTCTGCTGGGTCTGGCACTGGGTGTAGCACCTCCTGACCCTGTTCCCACTTCCTCTCTTGTGACACTTGTAGGGCTGCCTCCCAGGCCTCACAGTCTTGTACCTTATGGTGTAGAAGTTTAGATGCGGGCTGTCTCCTGGCCCGTGAGAGTGTGTGAGCTGCATGGACGACCAAGCTTTTGTGGGAGAAGAAAGTGTGGATTAGTGGAGACAGTGAAGGCTGGAAGGAGAGCGGAGGTGGGGCTGCGGGGAGGGCCTTGCTGTAGGAACAGGGAGGTGGATGGATGGGGGACGGCTGGAATGTAGGCAGGTTGCCAGAGGGGTCCTGGGAAGAAAGAAAGTACCACAGCTCGGACACTGGGCCAACTTTTAAACCGCATTCCCCGGCTCGTCTTCAAAGCAGTCTGTGGTTGTGGGCAGCCCCAGGCTTGTTTTCCTGTGTGACACCCTCATTGGAGGGCGTGGTTTATTGAGGAGGATGGGTCTGTACCCCAGGGTTAGCTTAATATTTTCCATCAGCATGGTTGAAGTTGTGTTTAACTGCAGTAGAACCTCTGACCTGTTGCCGTAGGAGAAAAGGTCTCAGATGCCGCTGCCAGAGTGTCTGTTTTGCAAACAGTTGCATGCCTTGAGTGTTCAGGACACTGCTGGGTGCTGGTTGTACCACACAGGAGTGCCTGCCTACCATGTTCCTAGCTAGCTAGTGAGAAGCTAAGTTACAGACGCTACTGTGGTAAGGTGACTTCCTCGGGTGCCACATTGCATTCTGGGGAGCATCAGTGGAGCCGTGGCTGCCCCTGACAGGGCAAGTGTGATTGGGAAGTAATATTCACAGTGAGTCAGGCTGCAGCAGGGACTCTCCTGCTGGAGTGTATTCACATAGCCCAGCCAGTTTGCCCAGTCTCACCCGCCTATATATAGTAGCGCACTTAATTGCTACTCTAACCGTATTCCTGTCCTGTGGATTGTTAAGTCCAATGAGGAGGGACTGGGTATATGTCCAGAGCCATAACTGCACTGAGCATTAGGGCCCCTGGTGTCTGGCAGGTCTAGATGCTTCGTAGGCATTTGTAGGGTAAGCATGTTCCTGGTGAGGCAGTCAGGGCCCATGGCAGTCAGGGATGGACTCTCCGCTGCCTGCCCATGCTGTAAGAAGTGGTACCTACCGTGTTAGAGTGTTTGGCATAAGCCTTTTCACTCGGCTTCTGGCTTCACAGGATCATAGAGAGTCAGAAGTACATTTGTTTCTTGCAGGCATCTCATGGAAGGAGAAGGTTGCAGATCTTCGGTTGAAAATGGCTGAGAGGAGCACTGTGTTGTTTGTGGTCACTGCCCTAGACGAGATTGCGTGTGAGTATGCCGGCACCTCCACGGGGGCATTACCCAATCTCCTCCTTGGGCCTCTGGGAATCTGTGTGTTCCTGCCCTTCAGCTTTCTGCATGGTGAGGGAATTTGTAACAGTGTCTTTAAATCAGAGAGCAGATGCCAACTAGCACGGAGGAGGAACTGTGGCAGTTGGGCAGGGGATGGTACCCTTGTCCGAGCGGCACACAGCCAGGGAGGGGCTGGCTCCTGGTGAATTGTTGTGTGCTGCCCACCTCTGCCTCACAGTCTGAACGGCCGTGACTTCTCTGAGGATCAATGTTTCCCCTAAACCCTTTCTGTGTTGCTCTCTCTTTATACTTACATAGCTTCTAAGATCTTCACAGGGAAAATATTGTAGTAAAGTTTTTACTTCAGAAACCTTAAGAACTGGAAAGTCTTCTCTAGGCCCCTTCCCTTAGTCTTCTGAGCTCCCACCACCTCTGCCTGATGCAGTTGTTCAAAAACCTGTCGTCTTCCAGAGTCTGAGGAGCCGGACGGAAATGCTTCCTCCTGGCTTGCTCTGACTGGATTTGATTCAGGGAAGCTTGGAAGAGGCTTTGGTAATTTATCTCCCCACTGGAAGAAGAAAGTCCACTGTGGGATGCCCTGCCTCTTCCATCCCCCGTCAGATGTTTGTGATTGTTGTGTCTCTAACTAACCCTGTGTCAGAGGGAGAAACACACAGAAACACTTTCTCCCCTGAGTATAAGACAAATATGTTCCCGTTTTGGAAAACCTGTGAAGGGCAGAAAAAGTAGAAGGAAAACAAGATCACTCCCAATCCGCTCCCTGGTGACAGCCATTGTTGACATTTCTGTGTATCTGTCATCCGGCCTGGTCAGTATGCTGGGAGCAAATAGAAACGTAATTTAAGCATTAAAAATTCCATCAAATGGTTAGAGTACACTCTGCCTAACAGTTCCCATATGGAGGGCCTTTGGGCTAGTTCCAGTTTCTCCGTAAGTTACTCTGACACTCTCATCAGGATCATGGCTCATACCCTTCTATCTTAGTTTCTGATCATGTTCGTCTTCCCATTTCTGGTTGACTTTGGGGGTAGTCTTGTGAGTTTAAGGGTGAGCATGTGGCAGGACTTTTGACACATCCATTCTGTCACACGTCAGCAACCCGGAGTTTCTTCATCTCAGAAGGAGGTATTAAGCCTGATGTGGGGGCGCATGCCTTTAACCCAGCACTTGGGAGGCAGAGGCAGGTGAATCTGAGTTCAAGGTCAGCCCAGACTACATAGCAAGTTGCAGACCGTCTGGGGCTACACAATGAGACCTTGTCTCCAAAAAATAAGAAACTAAAAAGGAGTCAGTATAAGGTTAAACCTTTCTGCTTTTCTTTGAGAAGCCATTATTTTAACATAGAGGCAGCAGCTTTTTTTTGTACTTGGCCTTTTTGCTCTCTTATCTTTGAGAGCAAGCATTAGAGCTGGCAGGCAGGGCCAGAGCTGTACGGCCTGCTAGTCCATCAGGCTTCTTAAGTGCTGGGTGACCTCATCAGACTCTGGCCCCTGGCTGGGGCAGGCCCTCCACCCAGCCCAGTAACAGCCCACTGTGGCTGAGCTGCAGGCTCATGAGTCACAACTCCTTCTGACTCCATGGAGAAGCTCTGTGTGGGTAGAGCTCAGGGGGCTCTCTATGTCGCCACCCCCACTTCAGTCTTTGTGTCCTAGGTGGTTCGTCTTGGAGTAGAGAGAATGCTGGGTCCTCCTTAGATTTGGGGAGTGCCAGAGTTTGTATGCAGCGGCGGGTGCTGAGCTTGGCAGGTCCCCATGACTAAGTTAGCACTTTCAGCTCTTAGGGGGACACTGGTTGCGCTTTTTTGATCCCGCTCCCTCCTTGGCTTGCAACATGGCCAACTAGGAAACAGTTCTGGTGCCATCAGGTGGCAGCACCCAGCAGCTGCGGCTCAGTCATAGAACCCCCGTGTAAGGGTTCCCTCCTTTTTGAGAGATTTGGAATCCTTTGGTAGGAACTGAGTTCTAAGCAGAAACTCTTCCCTCCCCCAAAACCTACCTGTTAAGCTTGACCAGGGAGCCAGGCAGCTGACAGGAACCAT
>JADRCD010231413.1:2956-21464 GCA_019843815.1 Montemys delectorum
ATCTATCTATCTATCTATCTATCTATCTATCTATCTATCTATCTATCTATCATTGATCTATCATCGATCTATCAATTAATGCAGCCTCTCTCTTGTGCTGATTCTACTCTGTGGATGCTTGCTACATTCCTTCAATGATGCTTCTGGCACCTTTTATACCTTGCAGTCTCCATGTGCTCATTTTTAGTACAACAATGATTACATTTACATTACCAAGAATTGCTATTAGTTACTGTCCTTTTTTGCTGCAACCAGCTACATAATAAAAGAAATTGGAAAAGAAAGGACTTATTTGGGCTTGTGGTACCAGGAGGGTATAGTCCATCATGGGGGAGATAATTTAGCAGCTTTAGCAATAGAATGAATATTCATCACTCATTCACATCAAAAAAAACTGAATGAAAGAATTGTGTCTTTTTTGCCCCCCCAAAAATTGTGTCTTATTTCATTTCTTTATGCTTGCTCTTGATATTAGCACCAGTCATATTTGACAATGCATTATCACGTTTTATAACTTGGTTTACTTTCCAGAATCAAATATTCTCTGAAGTATAATTTCTACTAAAGTCTTAAACAACATAAAAATAAATGTATGATATGGGGGTTTATCTGTTATAGACTAAGACAATAATCATAATTGAGAAACATAAGAATTAAAAACGTTATATCACATATATATAAAGGGAACAATGAAAATAACCCTTACAGCATTTTCTCTTAAAACTTAAACCAATGAATATTTATTAAGAAAATTATTACTAAAATATTTCACTCTTGAATTTTTGTTGCCAATATCACATGGTTATAGGCTCACACAAACTTTATGCATTCATTTTTCTTCTCTCTGTCTGTCTGTCTGTCTGTCTGTCTGTCTATCTGTCTCTATCTATCTATCTATCTATCTATCTATCTATCTATCTATCTAATCTATCTCTATCTCTATCTCTATATGTGTGTGTGAGCGTGTGTGTGTGTGTGTGTGTGTGTGTGTGTGTTGTGTGTATGTACACACATTGGATGACAGCTCAGAAAGCATACTTCAATGTGGTTTTCTTTATAATTCCTGCTTTATAAACATTGTTACTATTACAACCAATGTCAAGTAAATAACAGTAGAATTTATTGAAAAATAGAAAGAAATAGCATAAAACATGCTTAAGTCCTGAAAGAAAAAATATAAACTCTGAATTCTATGTTTGGTAACAATATCTTTCCAGTGTTAAAGAGATACAGAGTATTTTTCAAATGAAGGAAAGCAAACCACATTGTATCATCCACAAACCAATCTCCAAGGAATAATAAATCAGAGTTATCTAAACAGACCAAAAAGTAGGAGAATTAAAAAAAAAATTCTAAATTTGTTAAATGAAATTCAATACAAGCTGCAATAATTCTTAGCCTAGTAAAGTATTTGTAACAGTAGAAAGAAAAATCAGTACCCTGACGGCTGAAGAGATCCATGAATAAGGAAGATACACATAAGGTAATCATAATGGCATATTTCATAGGTAATTTATTTTTATACCTCAAGTGTATTGTCCATTTTTAAGATTTGTTTTATTTAATTATGTATATGAATATGTGTATGTGTGTATGTGAATGTGTATGTGAATGTGTATGTGAATGTGTATGTGAATGTAGATGTGTATGTTTATCTGTACACACAGCACATGTATACATTCACATGTATGTATATGCGTATGCATATATTTGTGTGCTGCTATGTACATGTGATTACAGGTGCTTTTTAGGCCAGAACAAGGTCTTGAGGCCTCTAGACCTGGAGTTACTTGTGACTATGAACCACAAGATTGGTTTCTATACATAGGTGTCTGCAAGCACAGTAAAAGGTCTAAACTGATGGGGCATCTCTCCAGTCCCATTGCCTAGGTTTATTTTGGTATTTCTAGTTTCAGATTAAAAATCTGTTCAAACATAATTATTGTTTTCTATAAAAGGTATATTATTTTATTTTGTTTTATCATGACTTCTTTATTGCTCATAGTTTTTAATTAGTGTTGCTTTTGTATAAGTCGAGGTGGTTATATTAAAGGTTTTCTGTTTGTGAAAATTTTTGATTTAGTCTTCCATATAATTTCATTTAAATAAATAATTTATTGACTTTTTTCAAATTAAAACGTGATTTATTCGATATTCTTTTTATTGGATATTTTCTTTATTTACATTTTACCTCTTTCCTGGTCCTCCCCCTGGAAGCCCCCTATCCCATCCCTTCTCCCCTGCTTCTATGAGAGTGCCCCCTAAACCATCCATCCACTCTTGCCTCCCTGTCCTGGCATTCTCCTACACTGTGGTATCACCAAGCCTTCACAGAACCAAAGGCCTGTCCTCCCATTGATGTCCAACAAGGCCATCTTCTGCTACCTATGCAGCTGGAGCCATGGGTTCCTTCATGTGTACTTTTTGGTTGGTGTCTTAGTCCCTGGGAACTCTGTGGAGTCTGGTTGGTTGATACTGTTGTTCTTCCTATGTGGTTGCAAACCTCTTCAACTCCTTCAGTCCTTTCTCTAAATCCTCCATTGGGGATCCTGTGTTCTTTCCAATACTTGGCTGCGAACATCCACCTATGTATTTGTCAGGCTCTGGCAGAGCCTCTTTTTCCTGCATTTATAAGTGTTATCAATATGGTGAGTGATAAGTAATCCAATATTGCCTAAAGAGAGAGTTAGAGATGCCCAAATGAAACAAAACAAGACAAAATAGCTCAAAACAAAATAAAAAATCATCTAAAATTATTCTTTACTTGCTATATTGTTCAGTAAAGTTGTAAAAATCTCAATGGTGAAGTTTAATTCTAAGGTATAACACCAAAGTCAAGGTGATATTTCAGGAGACTACTATTTATCAGCATCATAAGGGATTTTCATAAATTTCAAATCTTTAGTTTGCCACAATTTTCAGATCATATACATTTTTTATCCACAAAAATAAAATTGAAAAGAATCATTACAATGTTTTTTATTTGCTTGTTTTTGCCTAGAAAAAAATAACTTTGGCTTTAAAATTGTGCTAGTAATGTATTATATTTGAAGAATGTTTTAAAGTAGCATAAAAATCTACTCATAATGAGTTTTATTTGCCAACATAATCTATCACAGGATAACCTGGGAAGAAATTTTAATAAGAGAATATCTATATTGAATTGGCCTTTAGCTAAAGTTAATTGATGTAGGAAGACATGGCATCCTCTTTTCCTAGGACATTCTTCCATCAATATAAGAGCTGAAAATTTTAGTTGGGCATACAAAAGCTGGACAACAGTCATACATGCATTCACCTCCCCAGGCTCATGGCTATGAGTGTAATGTGACCGGCTGCTCCAAACTCCTATCACTGACACATGCCTGTAGTGATGGACCAGATCTTGGAACTGGAATAAACTATTCCTGTGCTATTTATTCTTATGTCAACCTGACATAAACTAGATTCATTTTGGAAGAGGCAACCTCTAATAGAAACACACATGTGGGAAACCTCAGGAGGATTTTCTTGAGAAATGATTGGTATGGGATGGTCCCAATTAACCAGTGCTTGGGCTGATGATCCTAGACAGTAGAAGACAGTAGGCTAAGGAAGCTGTGTGCAGCAAGCCAGTAAGCAGAACCCACTCCCTCTTCTTTTACCTTAAAAAATTGTTTTTCTGCCATGTTTGTTAACATACTGACTAGTACAACTGATTGGTTGTAGAGTTTGGGGTTTTTTATGTGTCTCCTACATTGACAATTAGTACAAATCTATCTTTTATCATCCTTTACACTGAAATACTTTCCTAAAAAATCCACATTAGAGAAAAATAAGCCTAGTACAGATCTAGCCATTGAATATCTAAGAATGGTTACAATTTTCCATTCTGGATTCTAGCTGATGACAGTTTCTATTGAATTCTCTTACTCATATATGACTTTTCACTTGCTACTTCTCTCTCCCTCTGTGAAATCAAAGAACATCAGCCAGCCTACTAAATATATAGTTAGTTCTAAAACAAATTGCTTCACGAAGTTCTTAGATTGCAGTGACATCTAACTACTCAACTGCTGATTGAGGTTTGAAGCAGATTTAAAACAGATTGGAATGGAATTGCTTAATGGAATGACCACTCACATTTTTCAAGTTCAGTTTTAAATACTACTTGACAAAATAATCATAATTTGAAACATCTGGACTTGAAAAATAATTCAAGTATGAATTTCCCATAAAATGACATAACATTCTATGGACTTGAGTATACATACCAATCAAATGTATCATTATTTCCATTTTTTTTCCCTTTCATAAAATACTAACAGTAGTACAAATCATTGACTAGTTGTAAAAGTCATTAAACAAGGTGCATTTCCTTTTGATGCCTTGATAGCTTATTTTCCTTGAAGAGCCTTTCTTGCTATCTTAAAAACTTGCCTTTGGCTGGACTCTGCTGTCTGCAAAATTTTACCTACCAAAAAGTCATGGAAAGATTTTGAAAATTAGTGCTGCTTCTAGAAACCAGAATAACCTGGAGCTAGCTTGGAGGCAGCAGTGAATATTAAAATAGATGCACTAAAGTTCATTTCAGAGATTTGGTGCCTTTTGAAGTGGAGGGGACATTCAGAACTTGGGAGATTTTGCCTGTCTTATGGGCATAGTATATCGGCAGCAAAACATGCCTTTCAAATAATTCACAGATAAATGTCTGCCTTTCTGAGTTTTTCTCAAAATGTACATAAGTTGAGGATGAAACAGAGGAAGGGAGACAGAAGAAGATAAGTAGGGTGAGAAGGAGAGAGAAATTATCCAAATGAGATGCCCACACATGAAAATGTTTGTTATACTTCCTTTTGGATTACCTAGAAAGATGTTTAGCTTTCTATTGTAAAAGTACTGATATATAACATTTACGTAAGTCACCATCTGTAGACATTTAGAGTTCAGTGAATGCTGCTCATGCCTTTCCATTCTCAAGGGCATGTGTATGTTTTTATAGATGATAGTGCATTTCATAATGCATTTTGGAAAGTGATTTTCTCTTTCTTTCTTTCTTTCTTTCTTTCTTTCTTTCTTTCTTTCTTTCTTTCTTTCTTTCTTTCTTCATTCATGCATTCATTTATTGTGAGTGGGAAATCATGGTGAACAGTTATGCCATGACACCAGAAAATAGCCTGCAGGAAATGATTCTCTCCCTCCATCAGCCTCCCAATGGTAGAAGTTAGATTATCAGGATTAAAAGCAAGTATCCCCATGCACCTCCATAGTTCTACTACACTGTGTTTTGAAATGGTTCTAAACACTTTAAATTAGATGGGATGAAAACTACAAGGTTCTTGTGTTGGGAAACAATTTAGACATATTGCTGTACTTGTACCAAATGAACGCAAATCACAGTGATTTTATTTTTGATAACAAGTTAGACAGACAAAACATTAACACTGTTTAACAAAAGCATGTTTTCAGTCTCCTAAAGATGACTGTCAAAGTCCAAAGGAAGTCTTAACTCCTTTCTATTCTGAGAGTTGATTTCAAAGAATAATACACCCTTCATCAGGTTTTTATTTATTACGAACAGAAAATTATAGTTTCTTTTAGTATCTAAGTTTAAAACATATTAATTTCAATATTTTGCTGTAAATATTTGAGATTTAAAATGTTCAAAGTGCCTAAACTCAAAGTCCATTCATTTTTTCTATTTTTATATATTATATTTTCAAAAAATTTCTAGAATATTATACATTGCTAGTAGTCAACCATATACCATATTTGTTATTCAATGAATTTTTACTTGAAGCACAGATAAGGGTCAATATTTTTTTATCAATAAACATGTACCTTACTCTTCCATGACCTGTTACTAAATATCCTTTTTATGTCTCTTTTAAGAAATAACACTTTCTGTTTCCATTATACAAACTGTTTTTCTGTATAAGGTTTTCATAATTTTTTTCTGCTTATATAAGGACAAAAATTTCTGAATATATCTAAAATTATAACAGTATTTTTTCAAATTCAATTGGGCAGATATTCTCAATAGTAATTTGCAAATAATTTTCAATCTATGAAATATTCCCTTCAACCCTCTTATAAGAAAATAAAAGACTGAGAATAATAGAGTCATGTTCTATGATCCACCCAAAGAAATTTTGAGAAGAATTTATGTGGTATGCAGGGTAAGTTAAGAAAGTGTCCTGTTATCACATAAATGATAGTTATGACAAAATTGCGACCCACATTTTCTTTCTCATGTGATGTATGAATGTGCAGTTAGATGTTTATAAAAGTACAAACTACAGCACATGCCAATCAGAAACTTCTAAATGCTAAAATGTAGCTGCTTCTGATAGTTCTAATTCAACAGCTAAGTATGAGTCAACATTTAAATACAAAAATATTCTCAATCTGTAATTTTAACAGCTGGCATTTTCAACTACATCTCTGATAGTATATTTTAAAGGATAGATTATTTTCTTTCACAGTATTTATATATATGAGGGGTGGTTGTGTGCATCTGAGTATGCACTGGGTTCTATACTCTGGATCTGTCTAAATTGATTCTTCCTAGAACTTGCTGAGGTTGCTTTCCTGGTGAACTAGAAGAATTTTAAAGACCAGAATAATTATTGGCTTCTTTGACTAAGTTCTCAATCACCTAAAAGGTAAAATGTTGCTTGGGAAACAAAATCATAGATGTCCCATGAAAAGTGTTGAGATGAAGAGTCTAACTGAACTTCATAAAGTTGATAATTCTCTCAGGAACTTCATTGACTATTCCAGAACACAGAGGCTTAATATCCAAAAGGATCCTTTGTAGCCATGGAGGGGCATAGAGTACAAATACATGCTGCTGTTTGCATTTTTATATTTCTGACTAAAAATAAGACTGAAAGTGTCTGTCACACATTTCACATACATGTACAATGAGGTACAAAGGGCCTCCCTTTTTAGTGTATTGTTTTATTTAATTTCTTGCTAAATTTTAGGAAATATATATATATATATATGCCATTAATTATTCAATATTCTCTCCCATTTCTATTCATAACACATTTTTTTCTAATGTCTAGACTTTAGGTGGTTTGTTATTGGTTTCTCTAGTGGAGTTTACAGATATGCCTTTCTGCAGGCTATACACATGCTATGGTAATGAGTTATAACCCAGTGCAAACATAGGTATATACACACACAAGTTCATGATCTGATCTGGTTTTTACAAATTTATTAAAATGTTGTTAATATCTATTAGGTGAATAATTCCATGCCATACCCTGACATGTGACAAAAGATTGACCTTTCTTAAGTTGTAGAGTGAGAAGTTCAAGTAGAAGTAAAATGTGAAGCAATTAATAGAGAGACAGTCATTTCACAAGGGAAAAAAAATGTGTGAATAGGCAGCTACTGAATTCCAGTGAAGAAAATAAAAGCTGAATTTTGATAAATGCTAACTTTTCAATTATGTACAAAGAATGAATACTATGGAGTAAAAGTGATATTTAACAACCAAAAAAGTGGTCAATGAGTTAAGGGGAAGAATTTTGAAAAGAGTATACATCATATTTTAAATTATAAAATACCTAGGATTTTCTCAAATTTGCATTTTATTTTTCTATCTTAGCCCATATTCAAAGAAATCAAAACACTAGAAAGCTTTTTTGTTTTGCTTATGTTCTCACACTGTGTTTTCCAGGAAGTTTGTCCTAATGACATAGATCTAGTTTTCTGCTATTGGTGCATGTTGTAAAACGCTCTGTAGCAAATTGACATAAGTAGTCATTAGACCCTGTTGTCTCTGTGCCATCATGGTGTCAGCCTTCTTAGTTACCAGATTTAAAGTCCTGGTAACTAAGTTCTATAGAATGTCAGGTAGAGAATTCTATACTTACTCTGAATATAAATAATTTAAAATCAATTAATATAATACATGACTTATTATATTCATTCCTGTTTGTTGTTTTACCAAGGGGGATAAAGACAGAAATACTGAGAAGGAAAGACAGAAGACAGGCAGAAAGAGACAGTAAGAGAAAGAGAAAGAAAGAGAGAGAAAGAGAGAGAAAGAGAAGTCAACTCAAGCTGATCTTCCATATATTGGACAAGTATGTGTAGAAGATGACCATAAGTCAAGTCTTTGTAGCTAGGTGGAGACAGTGTCTAGAGCACTTTAATCCCTTATTATATATGTGGTAGTTTGAATAAGAATAGCCTTATACACCCATGTGTTTCATGCTGGACCCATACAGGGTGTCAATATTAGGAGGTATGACCTTGTTGGAGTATATGTGCTTTTGTTGGACAAAGTATGTCAATGTTGAGGTGGGCTTTGAGGTCTCATATATAGTCTCAACCCAATCTAAGTATGGCATTTACTTCTTCTACCTGCACATTAAGATATAGAACTCTCATCTCCTTCCCCAGCACCATGTCTGCCTGCATGGCACCATGTTGGCTGTCATGATGGTAATGGACTAAACCTCTGAACTCTAAGGTAGCCCCCATTAAGTGTTTTCTATTGCAAGCATTGCTATGGTCATGGAGTCTCTTCATGGCTATAAAACTCTAACAAAGCTATCACAACGAACAGCCTGATTCAGAATCATTGACACAAAATACTTACATAGATTTTATTGTTCTTTCTGGCTGCATCTACAGTTTCTGGGTTCAAATTATCATTACATGGACCATTGTAACAGTACCACAGATATGGTCCTTTTTCCCTTGGAGATATATGTACTCACTGGGAAGCCATTTCTTTACCATCTAAAAGCAAATAAAATACTTTTCTGCACAAAGCACTTGTCATTTGTGAGAGTAAAATCCTCAACTCACATCACATGTGACTTTAAGAGCTGATCCCCAGGACATCAATTATTCTGTCAATTTCCTCTCTTGTACCCTCACACCATTCCTCCCATCCCAGTAATCCCCAGGCTGTTTAATGCACTTGCCTAGGTTTTAACTTTCTTTTGCTTAAGTGATTATTTCCACTCAAGCAGTTAGCACAACTTCGTGTATATTCTACTGAAGTGTATCCACTTTTCTAAGATTTCCGTGACAGTAATGGAGGGGAATTTTTACTTTCTCTCATCACTCTCCTCCTGTGAATTGCATCTGTTGCTGCTATGGTATTTTATATAATCTATAGATATAGTTAGTTTAAATGACTTTGTTTTTTGCAATTAAGTGCTTTAAAGTTTATAAACTCTTATTGTTAGTGGTGTTTGGACCACTACTGCATATCACAATGAATAAACAAAGCTATACACTGAATATCCATCTATGGAATCAACTCTTAAAAATGAAAAACAATGGTGTGAAGTCAGAATGGAAGTACCTGGAAGTCAGGTGACTGGAAATTTGCAGGAAGAATGTTACATTCTCATTTAGCAGGAATTCATTAGGCTTCCACTCATCCATCTTTACTGCCTTATCCTTGCATGATTGTGAATCTTTATGCTGTGTAACTTTGGCAGTGTCTGGATTAGCCAGGACTAAACTAATTAAGAATTTTCAACAATATCCATTAGACTTTAATAGAAATCTGCATAGAATAAAACTTTAAAGTTAGATTATGAGGTCATGCCTAATATTTTATAATTTGCCATGCTGGGTGCCATGCAAACATGAAGAATTAAAAAGAAAGGAGAGGAAAAGGTAAAGGAGGAAAGAATATGCAGGAGAGAAGAAAAATTGGGGTGGAGGTGGAGACAAAGAACCACCTATACAGATGTGTTTGAATGGTGGCTCCCTTCAGGACACACCACACTAGGCCGAAACAGTTCCACATGTGAGAGGTTTAATTGGGAGAAAGAGATGGGTTAGTGGTGGAATGAGAAGAGGGGGAGAGAGAGAGCAAGGGAGGAGCACTCCCTATATATATGGGTGGTTAAGTGGTGACCACAGGTAAAGGTGGGAGGTGAGCCCAATGGATTCTAGGAATATGGCAGCTGTTGTCTTGGCAACCGGTCTGTGAGGCCCACCTACGTAATGTCATGGGTTTCAGAGGCCCTGATGCCAACACATACTTTTGATAGTAACTTGGGACATGCAGAGGAAGCATGTCAAAGTTCCTATCACACATGTACATATATGTGTATTCACTGTATGTTTTGTGTGTATGTGTGTGTGTGTGTGTTTGTGTGTGTAAGACAGTGGCTGTATGTTTCTTTCTTATTTGATAGAAAGATCAATTTTCATAATTTATTTTTCCATTGATTTATCTCAGAGAGAATTCTACATAGTAACACATTATTTGCCATTGGAAATCCAAGCAGTTGTTGGTGAGGTTGTACCATAATTTAATTGATAATTATCCTTCTATGTGATAAATTACATGTTAAATTATTTAGTTTTTAAATCATTTTGTGAAGTACTTAGAATATGTCTAAAACATTGACTTTATGTGCCATTTTATTTAATAACCCCATCAGTTCATTATAAATATGACATTCACCCTGTACCACAGAGATGATTGTCAATCAAATTAATGAAGATCTGAGTATATGAGTAAAGAGGTGCTTACACTCACTTTTCTTATGAGAAAACTGGACTTATCAAGATCATGACACCATTAAGTTGTAAAGATAAGACGAATCATATACTAGAGTTATCTGTTCATCATATCATTAACAAAAGTGTGTAATTTCACCCTGAAGCTAGATGTATTCTGCTTAAACAATCTAGCACAGATGATCTCAGAAAAACATATTTTATGTGAATCACATAGATGCACTTACCACATATATATATATATATATATATATATATATATATATATATATCATGTCATGAATATCCCTGCACCAAGAATTAAGAGGCAAGCCTTTAAGATACAGGCTATGCTCTGCCTGTCAATCAGTGTGTCTGTGTTTCATTAGTTACTTTTATTAAAGTTATAGTACATATTTCTATTTGGTACAGTGGGAATTTACAGAAGTTTTGTTATGTGTTGAAAAACATTCCTTTCCAACTATCATAAATGCTGAATTCAGGGGATCCTTTAATTAATAACCATTGTTCTTCTAAGTAGATGACTAGTTTCATCTTGTAGTTGCCATACTCAAACTTTTAAATATCTCACAATGGTCTTAGGGATGTCGCCAAATGACAAAGAACTTGGCTATGAAATTAGAATCCAATAAAGAGATACAGTAATAAAAGGCTAAGTCCTTTTTGGAAATTTACAGAATTTACCAACCAAATGAATACAGTGCTTAGGGCTGTGTATTACTGCATTGTGGAGTCATAAGTTAGAACTTAAGAGAGTTGACATGATGTAATGTTTTCCAAAGAAAAACTCCCAATGATAAAGTTTGCTGTTTTCCAGCAACCCCTTTGTCAGATAAATCTTACAGCTGTGCGTAGGATCCATAGATAGGAAAAAGATTTAGTGACTTCCTCATGCTTTCTGTAAGTTTTATCTTCTGTCTGATTACAAAAGTTTCATGTCAATGCACACTGCCATGTCTGAGTTCAGAGAAAGAATGGGGAAGGAATAATCTCAGCCTTACTGACTCTCCACCTCCTCTATTCAACCCTAAGCATACGTAAACCTCACCCTCATATCTGTGCACTGGTCTGTAACTATCTGTTATCCTTATGCTGGGGGTTTAAAAGCATTCAGATAATATATCTACAGCAAACACATTTCTTTATTGACACATTCTTTCTTTCTACCTGTGAGGATCTGACTGTGTCATTAATACAAATCTTGAGTCCAAAGAGATTTCCCACTCAAGAGAGCATTGAGTGCTCTGGAGTATGCAGTTTGTTTTCATGAGGTGTGGTTTTAAAGGTTGTCATTTGATATTTCTAATACAACCATGTAATTTGTCCTTAGTCATTTGGAAGTATTACAAGTTTGATTTACTGATGTGTACATTTGAGGCACAAAAATGTCACTAACTCTGTCATGGTTTTTGTTCTAACAAAGCCTTTAAGGACCAATTGGATAATCATTTCTGTTGTGTGCAAATCTCATTAAGTCAGTAGCATTTTAACTGAATATACAATTTTGACATTTACACAAAGAAAATTATTATTTTAGGTTCTAAAATGAGTCATAGTAAAGAAATAATAACTTTAATTACCAAATTGAGATAAAAAATAAGATGCTACTAGGATTTTAATTGTAAATATGCTTAGTTATTAAGAACTAATTATTAAACTCTCATGTGCGTTAGTAGGGAATTCTCTGCTTATTCTAGTGGAAGGAGTTGATGATAATTGATGATAATAAGCTAATGATTAATATTCACTATTTTCTACTTACCCTGAAACTGAAGACTATTCTGTAAAATCGTGATAATAGATATAATCATCATGCATTAAAATTTTGTCTTATGGATCATTTTCAAAAACAGCAACTCAGGAGCTGGTAGAGGTGCAAAAATAAAGAACTGATTCTGGCAGATACATTCATGTTAGGTTAAAATTCACACAATTTATCTAGCTTTCTAGAATTTGAGACTTCAATATACCTTAAGAAACAATTGTATTCTGATAATTAAAAAAAGGCAATGAGAATTCACAAAAATCACTCTGTTGGGCTCAGTCTTACAAGGGAATTGTACATGAGTACATGAAATATTACTGATTATTAATAGTCTTACCTACTTAAGAATCTCTTCAAGCCGGACGGTGGTGGCACACGCCTTTAATCCCAGCACTTGGGAGGCAGATTTCTGAGTTTGAGGCCAGCCTGGGCTATAGAGTGAGTTCCAGAACAGCTAGGGCGATCCAGAAAAACTCTGTTCCGGAAAAAAAAAAAAAAAAAAAAAAAAAAAAGAAAGAAAGAAAGAAAAAAGAATCTCTTGAAAATCTCAGTTCACATTTGAAATATATTGCCAGTGTACACATACATGCCACCCATTAAAACGATTTTATTTGATTTTTAAATAAGGGAGTAGTGACAGCTAAATCTCAAAGTTCGTGGCTGAATTGGCAGGTTAGAGGAGAAACGAACTGATACAATTCCTGTAGTTTTTAGACTCCTCTCTTAGTTTTCAGCTTATCTCTGCATGAATTCTGATTTGCAATGTCGTTTTCCTTATTCAGCTTGTGCTTTAGGTAAGAATCAGCATCATTATGACGGCAATACAAAGGGTATTTTTCCTTTCACTTTCCCCACAGTACACTAATATTATTTTATAAAACTCAGAGCTGGCGATAGACAGTGACCACAAAATGAAGCACTTCAAAGGAAAGGCTTACAAAGGTCAAGGGTTAGAACAGATTTCTTCAATCACATTTTACTTGCTAAACATTTGTTTATCAGCAGGATGATTCTGATTTTCAAGAAACCCCAAGATATTTTCTAATCTGAATCAACTTGACCAGTTAATGAAATCTTTAATAATTAGGTTAAACAGGAAATAAAACCTTTTATTTCTCTGTAGGTCTATTCCTAAGGGACTAACAAGGCCTTTAAGGAGAAAAATCTAATTACAATTAGTCAAATGATTGGACAAACAAAATAAGCAGTTTGTTTCACAATAGATACATTATCGTATTTTGAAAATTAGGTTTGAACCTGGAAAGGCACTCAAACCACCATACAGTAACGAGCTTGCGCATGGGTCTAATACACACGTCTTTTTTCATTGTGTTGTTACTTACTACTTTAAAGGTTCATCAGTCACTGGGCAATTTATTGGGTTTGGTCGAAACAAGTGGCATATTGCTACTTTAAGGATAGCATTGTTCAAAAGCAGGGACTAGTGGATATTTCTTTTGTTCATTGATACATTAGTTCCTGCAACCTTAACTCCCACCCTCCGGGAGATGAACTGCTGCTGATGTTAAGTTTATTCTCAAATTACTTCTTTAAAAGCCTATTCTAGGTAGTTTCTAATTAGGCACCCCCAGATGGTATGAATCAAGCAGCTGTAATCCCAGCTGGGAACAAGTGTGAAGGAAATGCTTATCTTCTTTTTTTCTTAGTTGCTTTTTTCCCCTCTATCACATCTTTTAATATTCTCACAATTTCATAGGC
Source organism: Montemys delectorum (assembly GCA_019843815.1). NCBI lineage: Eukaryota > Metazoa > Chordata > Mammalia > Rodentia > Muridae > Montemys > Montemys delectorum. The sequence continues at coordinate 16,932 of JADRCD010231413.1, forward strand.
TTTTGAATACTGTAAATCATTGCATCAGATGCTCTGGAATACTAATAAGATATACTGTTAGAACTGTGAGAATACAGGATCTGTGGGTCATCAGGACCACTTGAAGCTCCAGCTAGCTATTACATGCACAAATTTTACCTTGTATTAAAACTCAAACAAAGAACAGTTGCTCACTTAAAGATTTAGATCATTCGATGTACAACTGTTGTCTTGGTTTCTTTTCCTCTTACTGCAATAAAATATTCTGAATACAGCAAGTTAAGGAAGAGAGGGGTTGTTTTCAATGACAGTTCTATGTCCAGTCCATCACTTTGGGAAGGTCAAAGCAGTAGGACCTTGATGGTTTACAATCAGAAACAAACAACAATAAATGCAAGAGGGGGCTTAGTTCCATAGCTCCATTTGTTTAGCCCAGCATCCCAGTGACAGGATGGTCCCAAGTACAGTGGACTAGTCTTCTTATCTTAATTAACTAACAGAGTCGAAATAATTTCCTTAAATGTGGTCATTTCCAAGGTAGTCTAGACTCTCAATTGACAACTATTAATAAGCATGAAAATCATTTCCCTGAGTTCTGCATAATCTTCACATGATTTTTTGAAACCTTGTTTGTGTCCCAGCAGGATTGGGTAGGATTTGAGGATTAATTAATTTGGGTATGTTCTATAATATATAATTTATACTAAATGAAACAAGAATAATAGAAGAAATGCTAACAGTACTACCAAAACCACAATTGTTAAGAAATTTAGACATTCCTTTGCTGCACATATTTGTAGACCTGCATTTTATTTCATTAATTCTTGCAGTTGTGCATTAGATTTCTTATGCTCTACTCTGATTTCACAGGTTAAAAAAAAAACTGAGCCCTAGGGGAAGTCAAATATGTCCACATAAGAATATAAGGATGTAACATAATCTGAATGTTAAAATTCTCATAAAAATGACTAAGAAACATTGGCATTGAGTCAAAGAATGGGAAATTATTACTAAACATAGTTCTTGTATATAGGATTAGTGTGGACACACAGAGATAACATGAAAGCAGTGTAAGCTGAGATAGCTCTCAGCAAGTGAGCGTATTCTGTTGATGTAACAAGCTTCAGATACCTATTCTCCACATTTTAACTCGGAGTTCACAATATAATACTCACTAAGCCTAGGAAATGAGCTGTGCGAGAGCCAGCCTGTCATCACACTATTCCACGGCTATTGCAACATTCTCTTTCTGGACATTGGCTAAGCAATACTTCTGCATTTCCTCTTTGTGCTCTAAACACAGGGGCTCAGTGGCCAAAACTACAAACACTGATATTTATTTTGTCACATGCTGACCAGTAAAATCATTCCCATGATATTAACTAACATCTAGTTATCAGTGGAGTTAAGTTGTTCCTTGGGAAACATTTGTTATTCAAATTGAATGATAGAAGGGATAATTTCAGGAACATTTAGTTTCTTGGACATTAAAATAAATAAGAGCAGGGTTATTAGTCAGATTTCCTCGGGAGTATAAATCCAGATAGTATGTCATAATGACTTGAAGTGGTTATGTGTCCTTATTTTTCCACATATGCCTTATCTGTTTGAAAATTAACCATCCATTTCTTCTAGTATTAAGATTATTATGTGTTTTAATTCAGACATTATATTTTTAGAAGTTTTCTTTCTAAAAGTAAGCCCAGAGGAAGTCTAATGTGTGAGAGGGAGGAATGAACAAAGTAAAGAAGGAATTAATTTAGAACAATTTGACAGAAAAAGAATGAAATGAAAAGAAAATCAAGAAGGGGTATCCAAGGATAACCAATTAACTGGAATCTCCCTCCTCTACCCTTCCTAGTCCATCATCTGCACTCATTGACATGCATTCCATTTCCATGCTTTATTGCAAAACCCAGTATGTACCATGTAGACATCTATGACAATATATAATGTACTCCTACTCAGAGGTTTTCCTTGAAATAATACCTACTTCCCTTCATCTTGCATCCCTATGACATGTAAAAGCATGTTTTATGTCTATATGTCTAAAATTTGTTTTAAAATAAAAAAGAGGCAAATTAGAAACAATTTACACAGGTTAAAATTACTTTGTTGATCTTGTTAGTTTTCAAACTGCATCTACTCTTCTGGATTCATGACCAGAATTTAAGCCACCCTGTCTCATATGTATACACACACATGAGAGACAGAGAGAGAGAGAGAGAGAGAGAGAGAGAGAGAGAGAGAGAGAGAGAGAGAGAGAGAGAGAGAGAATTGGCCAATTGGCATTCAGAGAAATAACACTGGAGCTGAAAGGATACCTCTGCATCCAATATTATAGCATATCTCAAAATGTAAAACAAAGTGTGAATTTAGGTACTTTATAACTAACCTAAACTCAGGTAAAATAATTTGGGAAAGGGAAATTATCATCTTACATGAATAACTTTGCTAGAAAATAAATAAATTATGTAATAACTAAGTATGCACACTCAGTTGCACACTGGCATATATAATACAACAAAAGACATGAACATACACTTATTATTTTTAAGGTAAAACTACTGACTTTTTAATGATTTATTTATTTATTTTATGTGTGGGAGCATACTGTAGTTGTCTTCAGACATACCAGAAGAGGGCATCCAATCCCATTACAGGTGGTTTTGAGTCACCTTGTGGTTGCTGGGAATTGAACTCAGGACCTCTGGGAGAGCAGTCAATGAATGCTCTTATCCAATAAGACATATAACAAATAAAAAACAATTTTGATTTATAATACTATGCATCCTTTCTTCTGAGTCTACCAATTGTCTTTCAGCACATGCAGTCTGTCATCAACAAACCACTGATTTCCTCAACTTCATAGTTTATTCATTGTCGTGCTTTAACAAATACTAGATTCTGTTCATCATCATGACTTCCCTATAAGATATTTCCAAGTAAAGCCCAAAGCCCACGAATGTCTGGTAGATGATTATCTCCATGTAAACCTCATCTGCAGAATTTAAGTCATATAATTATTTAAGTCAATAATTAAGCTGGTGGATTGCTCCCAAAGTTGAAAGTAGGAAAGTCTGATTCCCAGGACAAACCAACACCATCTCAATATTATAGGATAGTACAAAATACTCAGTTACATCTTACACAAAATACTCAGTTACATCTTAGCTGTGGTCTGCCAGTATCAGTATACCTTCATGAGCAAAAATATGCACAACACATCAAAGTGACTGACTGACATACATTTAAAAAAAAAAGGTTACAGATCAATCTGAACTTTCAAGCGAGATGAAAGATTCTAACATCTAAGGGAAGATGACAGATGTGTATTTTCATGACAAAATATAATTTAAAGCCTCTTTAGATCCTCCACCTCAAGATGTCAGAAATCATTTCTTCTGCTTTTTAACCAAAATCATATCATTGGAGTCATAATTCACTTCCAAGGAAATAAAATAAAAACTCAGAACAGGATAAACAAGTATGCTTTCAAGTTACTTCAAGCCATCTCTTGCCCTGGGTTTGCCTGATTAGGGGCCACTGTATATGTGCAAGTGTTCACAGTTATTATTTTAACATTAATAAAATATTCATTAACAATAATATATTAAATTAATGTATTTATATATTTGTGATTAATGTTAATATATCTTATAGAGTAGATGTATACAGAAAGGGGTAATTGCAAAAAACCCAACTCACCTGCAATGAATAATTTGTACAAATATTTCTCATAATTGACTTTGTTAGTGTATTGGATGGCTGTTGTGTATATCCATGCTTAATGTCTGTTTATATTGACCACATATGCATGTTGTGTTATTGAAAAATGAAGTGTATTAGGTTTTAATGGCAAAATATTTCAACATAGTTTTCTGACACAACATGCCAGTATATTATTATTAAACCAAATTCAGAGGCTTACCAAATTTCTTTTTCTTTTGCTGAGTGAGTAAGGATATATCTACTTAAATAGCTCTGAAAGTATCATTTATGAAACACTTAAAAAGATTTCCTTCCCAGCTATTTTTGATTTTATTTAGGATCTTTAAGTTGTCACTTCTTTTTCAAAAAGGAAAAAGCTTTATAATGAATGATGATCTTGAGCTAATCTCCACTTTAGTAAAGCAGTGAAGAACATGAATTAATAACATGAAAATTTTGAAACCCACATCTCTGCTGCTCTAGGAATGTGAAACACTGTGTTTGCCCCATTTTTCTTGTCTTGAGTTTTCCCTGTATCTTTGGTTTGTTTCAGCATTGCCATGTAGAAGAGAATATACATTAAATTCAGAAGAAGTGGTATCATGCTCTTATAGAACACACACAGTGTTGTACATTATTTTATATTATTGGTCTAATCGACTATCTCAACCACAAAATACAAGAAGTAGAAATAAAAATATTAATATGAATTTACAAATAGCATAGGCATTTCTGATATGGAAAATTCTGAGAATATATGCCCTCTGTAAAGCCTGAATACAAAGAAGAAATATAAGATAATTGTATAAAAACTATTTGAGATAAAACTTTCAGCTTATCATC
>JADRCD010231414.1:0-16380 GCA_019843815.1 Montemys delectorum
TGTGGTTTATAAACACCCCACTCCGTGTGGAATTTGTTAGCACAGAAGACGTGCATTTAGAGACTCCTTGGCTGAAGGCCCAGGTGATCCTTCCTACAGTCTGTGTGGGTGCTTGTTATGGATCTAAGGCCTTGAGTCAAAGTTCCTGATGGATGACTTGTCAAGGAAAGAGGGTCCTTGTCCCATCGGGAGCATTTAACTGTCACTCTTTTAAGGGTCACCGGACACTAAGATAAACCTTGACACACTTACCCAGTGGCTAGACTGGATGACTCTCATTCTTGACAACCAGTGATTGTAGGCATCACAACCCTCCCATTCTGGAGTGAGGTGACATTAAGAATGCATATTTAACAATGTGCCTTGTGCACCATGACTGGATTGGTGACTCTGGCCAGTGTAGCGGAGCAGACAGGGGCATGAATGCGCTGGCTTCTGGACCACATTCCCTGGACAGCATTTTTGTTTGGTGCTCATGGTGGTTTTACATCTGTGTTGGGGCACCTGTACAGTAACAGCCCTCTGTCTGTCCAGCTCCAGCGTCTTCTTTGCTGAGAGCTGGTGGACTTCGCTCGCTTGCTACCCTTGCTAGTGAAGACCACAGGTAGTTTTTTTCTAAACATGTATCTGTCCAGGGACCATCAGCATCAGTGTTTTCAGTTTGTCACCGCGTGTACAGGCCCTTACAAAAGTGGGATGATATGAAATGTGTCCTTTGGGTTTGGAGTCCTGTGACCACAGAGATAAGTGCCTCCCTCTGAATATAAACATTTAGGATTTTTTTTTTTTTTTTTTTTTTTTTTTTTTTTTTGCTGGAGAGATGACTCAGTGGTTAAGAGCACTGACTGCTCTTCCAGAGGTCCTGTGTTCAGTTCCCAGCAACCACATGGTGGCTCACAACCATGTGATGGGATCTGTTGTGTCTGAAGAGAGCAATGGCAGTGTACTCACATACATAAAATAAATAAATAAATAAATAAATAAATAAATAAATAATTTTTAAAAATTAGGGAATTTATTCCCATTTTTAAAAGTCAGAGAAAAGCCAGAGGAAGTCAGAGAAAGCCATACATGCAGTAGGAGGCCCGGTTTCTAGGCAGCAGGATGCCTCCAGCTTCCCCAGCAATGGTCTCCAGTACGGGCATTCAGGACTCCTCTTGTCCCCACCCTACAGCCCATCCCAAGCCTGTGCTTGTCCTTGACTCACTGTGGAACACAAGTGATGGTGGCTCACTCCTTTGCTGTAGCCAGGGCTGTGTACACTCGCTGGGCCTTTTCTCTCTCTGTTTGTCTTTGTTTCCACAAAAACAGTTCCAGTCCTATGCAATGCAGATAATCCAAATAACAAAGGCCTTCAATAAAATGGCCAAAATAGAGGGGAAAGGGAGAGTCCTTTATAGGCAGTGGAAGTCTAAGAGGGAGTAGGCAAGATGGCTCAGCAGGAAAGGCGGTTGCCAGAAGGCCTGGACCGGAGTTCTCTTCCCAGGACTCACATGACGGTGGAAGGAAAGAACAGGGTCCTGTAAGAGCTGTTCTCTGACTGCCACATGTGTGCAGTGACACAGAAACACAGACAGACGGACAGACAGACAGACAGACAGACACACACACACACACACACACACACACACACACACACACACTGGACATGGTCAAGAAGGCCTGCTTTCCTTGACTCTCTTCCGTGAGTAATTTTTCCATTTTTTTCCTGTTACCACAGACATTTGTAATAAAACAACCCCCACTTTAAAATGTTGAACTTTGCTACTTTTAAATGGAAAACTTTTTTTTTTTGAAGCCTAAGGCAGTTATTTCTGCAAAAGATAGCTCATGGGCTTATTAATTAAATAGAATGTAGGGAGTGTTTGAAATATTACCATCTTGGTGACTTTCCTCTACATTTACAAGTATTCTGCAGTCTCACCGTGATTAACATAAAATGAAAGGAGTCTGGAACGTGATCACTTAAAACCTGAAAACAATTCTTTTAGTGTGAATCATTATCTCACTAGTTTTATAACCTAATAAAAATAAAAGTAAAAGAAAAACCCTGGGCATTTTAATTTTTGCAAAAATCAAATGTATTCTGGGAACATGGCGGTATTAGCTATGCATTCTTACTTATAAAGCCTCGTTCTTGACATCCCCCAGATGTGACATCCCCCCGCCCCATGCTCTTCTCAGCATAGAAACATAAAGCTCAAGGCAAGGAACACTTGATTTGGATTCAAAACAAGTGACGATTCACCTCACATTGGAGCTGAGATGCATGGTAGAAATCCATAGTCTGAAGATGCTTTTTATTTCTCTCTCTAAAGACCCATCCTCTTCTCTCTAGATGTAAAGTAGGTCCAGGAGAGAATGTGGACTCTGTAGGAGTCATTTTAAATCTTCTCTCTCTCATGCATATCGCCTGTGCTGTGCTTGCAGTACTCTGGATCCTTTGGAGAGCCCCCCTCCCCGCGAGGTTCTCTCTCCATCTCACCATTGTTTGGTATATTTTCAAGAAGCAGACACTGCAATTGTTTAATGAATGCTTGCTGGCATACTGGTGAAAGGCAAAATTAGGCTCAGTGAAGGATAAGTGCGGTGAGACCGAGCCCTCATTTCTGACCCCACCCTTGTCTCACATCATGTACCCCAATCCCACACATCTTCCCATCCCCTCATACCTACCTTCACCCTTGCAACCTCCCCCTCCCAACAGAGAAAAAAAATCTCACTGTGGAAGCTGTAGTGTGTCACAGTGTGTCCCACAGCATACCTTTTTGTCCACAGTGATTTGCTTGCAAACATTCATTGCAATGACTCCTTGGTCTGGTTTTAGGCCTCTAGCTGCTGATATTCTTCAATACTGGAACATCACTGGGACTCCTAGAACATCCTGTTGTTGCCCTGTGTCATGGAGATCTTGTAATTTTGATCCATAGGACCAAACCTCTTCATGCACTCTAGCAGTTCATTGATGGGGTACCAAGTCAAAGCCCTGGATCTGGGCCTGAGAGGTATCTGAACTGGCTAATCTGCCCAGTTCTCTTGAGGGTTGCAGCCTGTGAGGGACATGGCCTGTTCTCCCACTCTCCTGACCCCAGGTCCAGCTCTCCTGGGGTGAGGGAGGGGAGGAGAAAGAGGGCTGACTCTTTTGTGTTCACCTCCTTATGCACCTGATCTACATCGCTCTCTACCCCCAAGGTCTAGGGCCAGCTCTACTGTGCTGACCAGGTAAGGTGCAGGGTCCACTCCCCTAAGTGCTGCAGCAGATGAGGGGAATGGACAGCTCTCCTGCTCTCACATCTCCAGGGTCAGCTCTCCCATGATGCCCAGGTTAAATGGTGGGACCAATTCCGCATAGCACTCAGACATCAACATGTCCCTGGATGGCAGCCAAGACCAGGAATGTCTGCCTGGCCTTTAGTGGTAACAGACCCCTGCTGCTGCAGGGCTATGGACCCAGACATGGGCCATGGATCCAGTCATGGCCCCCAGTGGCTGCACAGGCAAGGACCCCACCTTCACCCTTGCAATCCCCCCTCCCAACAGAGAAAAAAAATCTCAGATGGCATTGCAGACTATTCACATCAGTTCCCCATTACCCTCAAGTCTCCAGTTCTGTCTCTCTTCATTGTGCCCACATCCTTCTGTGTTTATACACATGCTTATGTAGGCTTGGATCAAGATAGTATCTTAATATTTTGAGAAGGCCATGGAAGTTCTGTTAAGGCTCCCAAAGGTATAAAGGAGAGAGAAAGGCTGAAACAGAAGAACTGATGTGATTTGACAGCCTCTCTCATTTGGATGCATCTGAAATGAGATACAGGGGAGGCTTCAGCATCCTGTAGAAGCTTTTAAGCTGCCTTATGGTGCCTGGGATCTACATGGTGTGGCTTCATATTGGGCACTCAATCTCGTTGCCTGGTAGGATGTGGTCCGCCAATATTTGTGCATTAGACTGCACATAGCTACTTGTTCCTTGTGTTTCATTGGTCTTCTGTCTTCAGGAACCCATGTGAGTCTGCTGGTTGAATTGCTTGCTAAGAAGTAATTGGCTGTGAATTTTTAACACAGTCGTGGTCACCTGCTGAAAAGTTGAAGTTTGATAGATACTGGAATGATTCTAGAAATGTATTATTTTCTCTTCCAAATGACAGAGACAGGAAGCCCCTGCAGGTAGCTGTGTGGTTCAATTTATTAAAAATCTTGGAACAGAGAATGTCAGTTCAGAAGAGTAACAACATGGTGACATTTGGAGAATGGTGTGTAATCTGAAGTTGACGGTTGACTTAGCGTCTGAAAGGGCTACAGGTGCCCCGGGTCTCAAGTCTTAGATTTTAATGCCACACTGTCTTTTTCACTTGTTTTTTTATTATTAATTGCATTTTCAAATATATCTAAAATAATATAGAATAATATGACACATGATGATGCTATCAACCTCCCCCTACTGGGCAGATATCTGCCAACTGTGTTCAATCAGTCCATATGCACACTTTCACTAATCCCTCATTTGTGAATAATTCAGAATGAAATTACAAACACAGGCTTCAAAATAATATACTCAGAATATTATTGCCATACCTGCTAACATTCCTATTTTAAGTATGTCAGTTGTCTATGTTTAAATTTCTTGATCTTATTAAAAATAGCACATTCATTCCAGTTAGGACCTCCAAAAGTTACTAATTAAATGTGATTTATAGATCTTTTATTTTTAAAAGCATTTAATTTTACAATTGAAAAAATAAGGTTGAATCTTGATGGTGACCTGTCTTAGGGTCTTACGCTTCAGCAGTTCCTCCTCCCTCTTTCTTCCTGAGTGATTTGTCTTGGTTACTTTTGTATTGCCTTGACAGGACACCATGACCCAGGGAACTTATAAAAGAAAGCATTTAATTTGGGGCACACAGTTCCAGAGGGCTAGAGTCCACTGCCGTCATGGTGGGGAGCATGGCAGCAGGCCATGGGGAGTCCATGACCAGCATGGTGGGGAGCAGAAGCTGAGAGCTCACCTCTGTTTCACAACACCAGAGGTGCAGGGCTGGGAACCTAGGAACCTAGAAACCATGATGCACTCCTCCAACAAGGCCACACCTCCTAATTCTTCTCAAAATATTTCCCATCAACTGTGGACTAAGCATTCAAACCTGTGGGAGTCATTCTCACTCAAACCACAACACCATTTATCTGTTTAACATAATTTTTTTAAATTTACTACATCCTGAACCTAGTTTTATCCTGTGGTGTTATTTGTTTTGTTTGTATTTGTGTGTGTGTGTGTGTGTGTGTGTGTGTGTGTGTGTGTACTTGTGTGAGACAGGGTCTTGCTGTATATTCCAGCTTGATCTTGAGCTCACCATCCCCTGCCTCAGCCTCTTCAGTTCTGTTACTGTGGGAGTGCACTAACTCGTCCACCCGGCCTATGCTTTCTAGTTCTTATATACTAGTACTAAGTCTAGAAGCTTTATTAAATTTTGGTTTATTTTTCATAAGGGTCAAAAATATTTCACAGTCAGAATTGCATATTCAGTATTGTATCATGCTATCAGGCATGATTTCTGTGTATCCCACTCTAAAAATGGTGGTTGGGTCTGATGTGATCAGTATTGTCTACACATTTTAAGATTTACCACTTACGATCACTGTTAACTGTTGCCTAGGTCCATTCTTTCATAGGAAGTTTCAAGATGGTATTTTTTTTTAATTCAACACTTTTTCTGAATTGATTGGAATTCCTGTATAGGGAAAAGCTTTCTTCACGACTGTTTGTTTAACTTGAAGCATAACTCATAAAGGAGAGAAAATAAATGCAGGATTCTAAACTATATTTAGTGAGTTTCAAATGAGTCCAGAAATATCTAAATATGACCAACGTGATTTTAATTTTTCAAAATATAATTTGAATGTAAAGTTTTTATATTTATTCTCTGTTTTATTCATTAACATTTTAAATATTTTCATATTTTAAGGCATTTACATAGTTAATATACTTTAATCAGTGGGTTTTAACAAAGCAACCCATTAAATTTGGTTTTCAATTTTTCTCTCTCAATTTTAACTTGATTTATTATGGCTGCTTTAATTTCATACTAGATCCTGTTAAAATATAACCATACTTAGAAATGAAGTATGCCTATCATAGAAAATGTGTGGTGTACATGTAACACATACTGATAAAATGGAAATCCATTGTGTGCTTTGACTTCAGTAAATCTTACTATATTTCCGTTCTTTCGTTGCTTGTCTGTACATTATTAAATGCTTCCTACCGGGTTCTTATTGCTGCCCCTCAAGTGTGCTTTCCAGGGTTCTTCTCCCTCATCTCCTGCATGCATTGAATCTCTGTTTCTTCTGTACCTACATGTAGATCTGAATGGTTGAGTTATTGAATTATTTTCTTCATTTGATGCCCCAAAGCCTTAGATGGATACCCACTGTGACCAAGACATTCTTCAAAGAACACTTTCAACTGAAACATGAAATCATACAAGTTGTGAATGGTGGGGAAGTGTTGGATGAGCCTTTGCTCTGATGATTGGCTCCTTCCCTTAGTCAGCTTTCTCTGGCTTTCTACTGGTGTTTTGGTTGCCACTTCCATTACTTCAACCATTCACAACGTACGGACAAACACGGTCACTCTCTCCATTCCGTGTCTACCTTAAGTTCCTACATAGGGCTCCATTATCCTCCATTCTAGATTACTTAAAGGTCACTAGCTATATCATTTCCACATCTTTAATGCAAATTTTCTCTAACTCACTTCCTCCTGGGTCTCACCCCTGCCCCTGCCCCTGCCCCTGCCCCCTAGTCTCTCTGAGTGACACATGTAGTCTCAGGATCACCAGCAGTTCACAGAGCCATAGCAGTGTTTGCGTTTCTGTTTTCCTCTTCCCCTTTTAGCAGTGTTTGGTCAGGCTCCCTTCATTTCTTTACCATCTTGGCTGTTATCAGGCTGCTGTTCCTTAGCTCCCTGCTTTGATTCCATTTCTATCGAGCTCCCACTCTTCCCCATAAGTGTTAGCATCTCTTTGTGTCCAGCATCCTCTTCTCTTTCTCTAAGTTTTTTTTTTTTTTTACACTTTATCACCATGATTGAAGATGCCAACATTGACTCCAATTCAGCCAATTGTTTTGAACGACATTGTCGATTGACAGTTCAGCCTGGACAAATCAGTCACATGCTCATGTGATTTGTCTTAATAAACAGCACAATTTCGTGAAGTTGTACATCCCAGAACCTAAGAGTCAGTCTTGATTTTTCCCTTTTCCATAAAACCTTTCTGTCTGGCTTCCATCAACTGTGTTAGACTCTGTATCATGACCCTATCTCCTTTCTCTGCCTCCACTGCCTGCTGATCCTGACCATACCCCTTCTCTTACCTGGCCAGTGACAGAACCTCATGGATGTCTCCGAGTTCTCTGCTGGTTAATCAAGGACCCATTCTCTACCCAGTGCTTATAAGTGATCATATTCTCTACATCATTAAGGACATCACACTTCTCAACTGTTGGTGGCTTTTCGTCATATTTAACAATAAATTGAAATCCACAAAGACTGGATATACTTCTGCATAGCTCTCCAACTTAAGGCTGTACTAATCTCTCTCCCATTGTACCAGGATCGTTTTTGAAAGTGCAATCAGTCAAGCCTTTCTTGAATCAAGATGTTTGTACAGTTGCTCCTGGACTTAGGATACTCCTCTCCAGCACCGTTGTCTATGACTTCTCCTTTGAAATTAGCTCCAACATTGCCACAGTAGTGTATTTTCTGACCAATATAACTGAAGGAGACCTCTGCCAGTAATTTTCTGTTTTATCTTCCTGAGATTATGTGCACTGCCATTTTAGACTTTATAGTTATTTATGTGTTTGTTCATCCCTGTCTTCCCTAGTGAATCCGTTCTTCATGACAACAGAGAATAGCTTGTTCACCTTTGAGCCCAGTGCCCAGTTTCAGCACTCAATAGTTACTGCAGGAGAGAAGGAATTCTACGCGGTTTTGGCAGGTTATATATACACTTTGATAGAAGCAGTTCCTAAGTTTTCACTGTTTACTGAGTCAAGCAAGGCTCTGGAGAGTCCACTGTGGAACAAAACAGCGTGTTTCTGGTTTCAAGGCTCTTCCATCCCTCAGAGGGCACCAGTGTGCATGTAGGACAACATAATTTGAACTATGCTTTTGTACAACTGGATTCAAAATAATATAGTATGCTTAATGTTACAAAAGAAGTAGAAAGCACCTTTGGATAAAGAGAAAGACAATTCGGAGGTTGGTAGTTATTTCTGTAAGCCTCCCTTTGCCTGGCAGGCTGGCTCCAGTTTTCTCCCATTTGTGTGCATTCTTGTAGATGTTTTGTGTGTGGCATATATTTATAGTGGGTTCTTGGAAGGGGCCTGGCTGGGCCAGTGGGCAGGTGGATTTTTAAAGCTTACTGCCGAATTGCTCTTTTTGCCGTTATGGAGAGGACGCTTCTATTGCGGAGTATATTTGCAATTTCTTAGTACCATAATATCTGAAAATTTTATAATTTGACATTAGAACAAGTGCCTCATTTTTATTTCACTCATTCCTACTCAAATAAATTTTTTCTTGAATCTGTACTTACCGTTTTCCCCTTTAAGTCCTTAACCCATCTTTATATGGAAGAACCATGTCTTTCCTTGTTATTTATAACATCTTTAAATATTAAGGAAATGAATTTTCCATGTATTCTTATATATTATGGAAATGAAGTTATCCTTATATATAAGATCAAAGTATGATTTCCCAGATTATCTTTATGTTATGTCTTAGTTATCTTTATGGTTTTCATGTTTAAGTCATAAATTTAATCCTTTAAACATCCAATTAATTAAACATTTCTTATGTATATATTCATTATGTCAAAATTATAAAAAAAAGAATCCATAGTTTACTTGTAGTATTTGCTTTTATTTCACTCATGGTTAAAATTAACGTCAGTGTGAGAAAGGAAAAGAAGTGGAAATGCAGGTTAGTAGGATTTAATAGTTCCTGTGGGCACTGGTTGCCAAATTAAAAGCCCAGTGTGAGGTATGTGATATCGCCTGTTGAGTTGTTGGTCGGGGGTCTCAGAGACGCCCCCTAAACAATTCAGGCTGTTGCCATTGCTCTTGGTCAGACACCAGGACTTTATGATAAAAACCTCTCGTTGAAGACACCACACGTATTGGTCATTAGACATGAAGGAACCAGGCTGGTACTGATCAGGCGGGTGCTGATCTGGAAGCTTCCTCCCTGCTGGCTCGCTGTCTTGAGTACCAGAGGGTGCTCTGCAGCCTGCTGGCACAGAAAGTCATCTCCAGTCTTATGCAGCTGTGAATCTTGTGAGCTGCAGTAGTAACTGGTGTGGTAAAGGTATGGTTCTGGGCACGGGAGCTGCATGGATGTTATGGGAGTGACCAACTGTTTTCTGACTCTATTTAAGGCCCTACTGCGCCCTCTTGGCTCAAACACTACTCTTTGGACAGACCCCTTTCTCCTTGACTTGATCTACTAACATTACCTGAGCATAAAAACAGCATCCTGTGTATTACAAGGGACAAAGGCCAAAGGGCCACCCTGAAGGGTCATTATTCATTTGTATCCTCTACTGTGTGGGATGTGTTTGGCCTGTAACCAAATTACAAAGAAGGGATGAAGTCTGCGGAAATTGGGTTAACTTCTGGAAGCTGGTTTCAGAGGAACAGGTGTTATACAACTTTCCCCTTTCTTCTAGGTGGAATGAAGCCATGGTACTTTGAGCAGTTCTACCTGCAGTCGACAGGGGTACCATTCCTACCTGCAGTCGACAGGGGTACCATTCCTGCGTCGCGTGGCGTGGCGTGGCGTGGTATGGCGTGACGGGGCGGGGTGGGGCGGGGCGGGGCGGGGCGGGGCAGGGCAGGGCAGGGCAGGGCAGGGCACCCATTTCACTGTCGCACTTCTGATTCTGAGCTTTTCTGTATGGTCACATTTTTTTTTAGGTCCTGGGACTTTCATATCCTCCTCCTGTCCCTGCAGTCACTGCACTGAAATGTGAAGATGCCTTCATTAAGCCGTCCTTTGTAGTTATCAAGGACATGCAATCGTTTGGTCTTGTCTGTAAACAGTACACTTAGCGCACCTTCACGTTCGCTCCTTCACCTTCGCCTTCACACTAGACTCTGTTGTTGTAAAACTACCGAAACTTCTACACTTACCCTTGTACACTATACCTGGATTTTTAATGACACTTCATCATTCAAACTCAATTCGCCTGGGTTTGGTTTTAAGCTCCTGTACTATTTATTTTCTAAAACAGCTTTCTTGGGATTGTGATCTAGCTTCGTTTACCGTAATGGCCTTACTTACCTTTAGGTTAGGTTTTTTTTTTTTTTTTTTTTTTAATTCGGGGTTTTTTTGAGATATAAAAACCTTTGTTTTTTTTTCCCTGCTGTTTGCATAAAAATTCCTAGGTTCCAGTATTTTCTTTTTCGAAGTTTATACTATTCACATGGGGGTATTTGGTCACCTTGTCTTTGTCTCTTCATAGTAACTCATTTGAGATTTTATCTTAAATGAATATCTCTAAGTTGTAAAGATACAAAATGTTCTCTTTACCTGTTTTATTTATATATTTTTCTACCTATTCTATGGGCCATGTGGGAGTGAATTGTTTTACTTACATACTTTTGGGGTTTATGAGCTCTCGAACATTTTAAATAATTACTTTGATATCGTTTTGTATCTCATGCTGTGGCCTAGGCTAGCCTGCAGCTGCCTCAGTGGCCCAAATGCTGAGATTTACAGGCATGTGCCGTCACGGCAGCACGCCATTTTTAGATGCTTTTTATAACCATGTTTCAAGGTCATACGTATCATTGTCTCATTTACCTTCCCCTCACTTTAAGGGTTTCTGAGATCTCACCTTCATTAGATGTATTGGATTTGTCATGATGACATCTGTTCCCTGCAGCTCTTCTTTCTTGCTATTACTCTGTGAGCATGCCTCCAGCCTTTCCTGGTGCCTGTCAACTGGCTCTATACAGCACTCATATCACTTTAAACTTCAAGTTAGAAATTTCATTCCTTTTCTAATTTCAGTCTCTTCTTTGGTTCCTTGCTCATCTACCTTGCAGTTTTTGTAAGAGTCGGGCATTCCTGGGATATTTTCAAAGCTACCCATTTCCTGAGTCTTTTCATAGGTAGCTTTTAAGAGGTGAGCTCTATCTCTGAGGCTATAGCTGATATTCTCCTTTCTCTTATTCTGATGTGTTTGAAAAACCCCAAGTTCTAGTTGTTTTTCTTCAGTCATCAAGAAAACCATTTAGATTTGACGTCTGCTGTAGACAAGAGGTGTGGGCACCTTGCGTCTTCTGTGATATGCAGCTGAAGGCAGGCCTTTGTAGGTGGGGGTCTGTCTAGTGTGTCTGCAACACTCACTGCTGTTAAACTGGAGGGCTGAGGTCACACCACTTCCCCAGTCCTTCAGCTTGACTTGATGGTCCTCTGGGAGTGGGATGCTAAAACCTTCATCTCTAGCATTTTCTGCTACTAGACTCTACTGTCCTCCATCTCAGTGCTTTACACATGGAATCATGGTGCCAGGAAGAAAGCGTTTTTATTTTTTATTTTAAAATTTGTAGTGGTATGATTCCCTCTTTAGGGGACTAATACACTTTGAAAACATCTAGACAAATGGCAGCAGAGGAGAAGCATTTTGATGACATCCAGATGTGGTGCCAACTCTGTAGAGAAGTAGTAGCTGTGGGATTTACTATCCAAAAACCTGCTGCTGCTTTTCCTTTTGATGTCACTTTTCCGTTGCTGTGATAAAACATCACGACCAGACAACTGATAGTAGGAGGAGTGTTTGGGGCTTATGGTGGTCGGAAAGCATGGTGGTGAACAGCAGTCACAGGAATTTGAGAGCTCACATCCTCAACTACAAGCCTGAAGCAGAGAGAACAAACTGGAAGCAGGCAAGGCTTTTGATCCCAAAGCCTGTCCCTAGTGACATACTTTTTCCAGTAAGCGTTTACCGCCCAAGCCTCCCCAAACAATGCCACCAACTGGGACCAAATGTTCAAATGTCTGAGACTATGGGGGGGGCACATTTCTTATTTAAACCATCACATCTTTCGAATAGGAAGCTCTCCATGGTGTCATTTCTGGGCTAACACATATACATAGATAGTTAAGATTGCTTTTTTTTTTTCTTTTTAAATTTCAAGGTTTTCCCGATACTGTGTTCACTGCTTGATATATATTACCTTATTTAATCTTAGTAATGACCTTATGAAGTCAGCGTTTCCTGATCTCCATTTATGAATGGCATAGTTATATTGGAGACATGGATAACCTGCCTAAGGTCACTTATCAAGGAGGCCACAGGTCAGGATTCTTAAGAAAGCATCTGGGAAGCTAGGAAGAAATTTTTATGACCCTCGGTTGCTATTAGTTTTTGGTGAGTGGGTCTTTTCCTTACTGTAATTTAAAAATATGCATTATTGGGCAGATGTCCCAATAGATTATGCATTTTAAAGGAAAGAAGAAAAACCTTGCTTTTATTATAATATTATGAGATAGTTTTTTTTTTCTCCTAGACTCTACTGTAGCCTCTGACCCAAGGGAAACCATCTAAGCACAAACATCCATCTTCCCCTATGTCATTTCAGTTCTGTCCCCACCAAGTGAAGAAGTGAAGTGAAGTGAAGTAATCTGACTCTCTCTTGAAGGTGAATTGTTTCTTTTTAATTTTATCTCCTAGGAAAACAATTTCCTTCCCTATTATAAATTCTGGTGATCTACTCTTAGAAAAATCAAACCAAAAATACTGAATCTGATAACAGCATCAAGAGTAGATTAGGATTCACATCTGAATCTTAACACTATCATTTTGAGTCAGCATTTTCCTTCTGTATTTATTTATTAGCAGGCAGACAGTAAATTGGACTAAATGTTATAAGGAGGAGAAGTTGGGACAACTCAACATTTTTTGAATATGAGGAAAGTGAAACCATGAGAGAGAGGGAAAGATATTCCTTAAAACACCAGCTCATTGCCATGTATGAGTTCAGCACACTTTACCAAAATCCTTGTGGCAAGAAACAGTTCAGATTTCAAAGATTTTAAATTTGCATGGATGTAACTAGTTGCACATCCCTCATTGGAAAAATCTGAAATCTACAATGCTTCAAAATATAATACCTTTTGAACATTAGAGCGGCTTAGCTCTTATGGTACATTAATCTGCCTCATCCACTGCTCCTACATCTCTCCTGTACAGCCAGACTGTGGCGAATCTCTTCCATATCACGGAAAGCCGGCCACCCAGCAGCCCACGTGTCATTGCTAAGGTTATAAGGCGGCTGTAGGATTATAGTCAAGTGTGCTGATGCTCTGTGCCCAGAGCCCAGTGCTCACTAATTTTTCCTTAACTGTGGAGCTTCCTTCTAGCTAAAGACTTCTCTAGGCATAAGGATACTTGTATCAGTACTGAGCACAAAATCTTACTATCTACATGTCTACAAGGTATCCATGCTTTATGTATTTTTTACTCCATATAAAACTCATGGCTGAAAGGTATTAGCTTGAACCATCTGAAATCGTCATTTTAATAGGTCTAATGGCTACATATCAAACTGATTTTACAGATGGACGACAAAGACTTGAGAATGTTATACGCTTTGTACCAGTTCCTAAAGAGTAGTCTGACAGCTTCATCTAAGCCCTCTCACCTCTAGAAATGGCTTACTCTGCCACACCTGTTGCCTCCTTGAGAAGGAAGGATGTATGTGCAAAGATTCAGCATCTTTAGTGCTGCAGCATGACAAAGTGGGAAAGAAATAATTTATAGGTTTGCTAAATGTATTTTTCTCTTCATTGTGTGTGTGTGTGTGTGTGTGTATAACCTTAAGAAAGTTATTGAACTTGAGACTCAATTACCATTTAAAGTGGGGTCATTAATGTTTAACTTGCAGTTCTTATGTAGTGATTAAGTGGATTAGCAATGATTATTGAATCTTGTGCCTTTGGCTCCTGGCATAGCACACTGGATACTCTTATTCTGTTCACCAGCTTACTCTCCTTTGTAAACCAGCTTTGTCTGTCACAGGTCAGTGATGATAGTCATTTTTAGAAAACTTCTAGCTTTTTGTATGGATAAAATTGCTATATATAAATATTGCGGTCTCTCTGAGCTGGTGTCTTGAGCGAACCTTGAGCCCAGGCTTCACAGCCAGTCCCACAACACCCAGAAGAAGCTGCTGCACTCCCAGGTGCTCTAACAAGCCAAGGGTCACAGGATCCCAGAATCCCAGGATCACAGAGACAGCTTGACTCTGAGGAGTTCTGATAGAACCAGGATCATAGGAAGGACTGACTCCAGTCAGATTTAGCAAGGGCAGGTAGCACTAGAGATAACCAGATGGCAGAGGGCAAGTGTAAGAAAATAAACAACACAAACCAAGGTTACTTGGTACCATCAGAACCCAATTCTCTCACAATAGCAAGTCCTGGACACACCCTCACACCGGAAACGCAAGATTCACATCTAAAATCACTTATCATGATGATGATACAGGACCTTAAGAAAGACATAAATACCACCCTCAAAGAAATACAGGAGAACATAGGTAAAGAGCTAGAAGCTCTTAAAGAGGAAACACAAAAATCCCTTAAAGAACTACAGGAAAACACAATCAAACAGGTGAAGGAAATGAGCAAAACCATCCAGAATCTAAAAATGGAAATAGAAACAATAAAGAAATCAGAAAGAGAGACAACCCTGGAGATACAATACCTAGGAAAGAAATCAGGAGTCATAGATGCAAACATCACTAACAGAACACAAGAGATAGAAGAGAGAATCTCAGAGGCAAAAGACACCATAGAAAACATTGACACAACAGTCAAAGAAAATGCAAAAAGCAAAAAGCTCCTAACCTAAAACATCCAGGAAATCTAGGACACAATGAGAAGACCAAACCTAAGGATAATAAGTATAGAAGAGAGTGAAGACTCCCAAGGTAATAGGTCAGTAAATATCTTCAACAAAATTATAGAAGAAAGTTTCTCTAACCTAAAGAAAGAGATGCCTATGAAAATACAAGAAGCCTACAGAACTCTAAATAGACTGGACAAGAAAAGAAATCCCTCACGACCCATAATAATCAAAACACCAAATGCACTAAACAAAGAAAGAATTTTAAAAGCAGTAAGGGAAAAAAGGCAAGTAACATATAAAGGCAGGCCTATCAGAATTACACCAGACTTCTCACTAGAGACTATGAAAGCTAGAAGATCCTGGGCAGATGTCATACAGACACTACAAGAACACAAATGCCAGCCCAGGCTACTATACCCAGCAAAACTCTCAATTACTATAGATGGAGAAAACAAGATATTCCATGACAAAACAAAATTTACACAGTATCTTTCCACAAATCTAGCCCTACAAAGGATAATAGATGGAAACCATCAACATAAGGAGCCAAACTACACCCTAGAAGAAGCAAGAAAGTAATCTTTCAATAAATCCACATAAATCTAATTCCACCTCTTACAAAAAAACAACAGGAAGTGGAAATTACCTTTTCTTAATATCTTAATATGAAAATTAATATTACCAACATGCCCTAAGCGATTGAAATCCAAAAATATGAGGAATTAGAAATTTGTTGATTGTCATCCAATGATCTCTCTAATTTGGTAATTGGAGAAATAGGTCCAATATTGTACAATCTATATATACTTTAGGCTTGTTTGTGACAGTGTCTTGCTGTGTACAACATAAGGGTCTTGAAATCTTGCTTCTCCTATCTCAGCCTCTCTATTAGTAGTATTGTTTATTTCATGTTTTTACACTATACTATGATTTTCAGAACAGCTTATATATTTCAAAAGTATTTATATACCCAAGGGAGACATAAGCAATTAACTTGGGAGGTGGCTTGTAGGAAAGAGAACAACAAAGAGTAAGACTGAATGCTTTGCTTGACATTTGTAGCTCTTGTAACAAGTTTGAAGAAGAGGACTTTATAAGTTACTCTTTCTCTGAGATGAATGCTTTTCCAAAATCTCACAGCCAATGAACCAGATTCTTACCCACACCTAATGTCTGTGCCACTCTCCAAGCAGAACCATTGTTCATTGAAACAGTTGGTGAATGACTTTATGGATAGACTATCTTAATACACACACCATTTCTTAAATGAATGTAACTTGTTCTCTGTGGCCTGAGAATAAAGTCACTCACTCAAGTCAAATAGTTTTTACCATAGCAGGAAGTCAGTATCCAAAAATCATGCCTAAAATTCATTCCTTGGTGCAGCAGAACTATCAACTCTCAGCTTAGCTACAATGGAGGTAAAATCCTTTGGTGATTTGAGAGTCATTGAAGTACA
>JADRCD010231415.1:0-28296 GCA_019843815.1 Montemys delectorum
TTTTTTTTTTTTTAGACAGAATCTCATGCATCTTGCATCTCTGTTGAACTCAAGTGGCTATGTATCAGAGAGTGACCTCAATTTCTGACCCTCCTCCCTCCACCTCCAGAGTGCTGGGGTTGCAGCTGTGTGTCATTCTGACAGTTTAGGTGCTGGTAGGGTGGAAAGCAGAGCTCAATGTATGGCAGACAGGCACTCCACTAAGTGAGCCACTCCTCCAGCCCCCATGTGACGTTTAAAAATTGGCGCAGCTGCCTGACAACGGTGGTGAATGCCTTTAATCTTAGCACTTGGGAGGCAGAGGCAGGTGGATCTTTATGAGTTTGAGGCCAACCTGGTCTACAGTTCCAGGACAGTCAGGGCTGTTACACAGAGAAACCCTGTCTTGAAAAAACAAAACAAACCAACTCAAAACAACACAGTCCATTAACCTAACTATGGATAGCTTACATATCATGAGATGCTCTGCCGAGTATCCATAGGGACTGTCTGAGACCATAAGAATATCTATGATTACTGTAAGCCAAGTCCTATCTACTACTAATACCAGTCCCCTGTTTTTTACTCCCTTGTATTAAATTATATTGTATTTATTTGTTTATGTGTGCACTAGTGTATGTGTGCTGTGTGTGTGTGTGTGTGTGTGTATGTGTGTGTTCCCACGTGCATGCGCATGCATGAGTCACAGCGAACATGTGGCGGTCAGAGGAATCTGTTCTCTTCTTTGACCATGTGGGTCCCAGAAATGAAATTCAGGCCATCAGGCTTGGTGACAGGCACCTTTAACCACTGAGACATCTTGCTGGTCCTCTTGCTTTTCTTGGTAATGGGGAGAAAATGCAAAAGGAAGTTTTGTTGACAAAGTCACAACAATTCAAACAAAGGTAATTTTCCCATGTCAAGTTCACAAAATCCTGGTGCCCCTTGATTAAGGACAGACGTCCCACTCTCTCGAAGCCTACTTGATGGATAGATGAAGATCTCAAAGCTCCAGTGCATGGTACTTACGATTTCCCCTCCAACCTGGGGCTCAGATGGCTTTACAGATGCAAGCCCTGGGGAGCCCACAGCCAGCAGAAAGAACCCTGCTCCGGTAGCCCTTGCATCCTCAAAATGACACTGGGCCACTCTTATCACACATTCCCTGATGTCCCCTGGAAGCTTGGATTATTGCTCCTCCCAGGGACAGAGGCTGTGTCTTTTATATCAACTTGACACAAGCTAGAGTCATCGGAGAGGAGGGGATCTCAACTGAGAAAATACCTGCATAAGATTAGGCCGTAGGCAGGCCTGTAGGGCATTTTCTTAGTGATTGAGAATAGGACCGTGTTCCTCCATGGAGGTTTCTAGAAGGGCATATGGGACCGTGGAGTTACTGCCCTGCCTATCCCAGATGCCTACTGCTGGCTTCACAATGGGGGTTCAGGTACAGCAACTGAGGAGACCCTCTGGACCCCACATATCCCTCTTGTTGGTGAAACAGATCTCACTGCAAAGAAACGGAAAGAGAGAGGGGGGGAGGAGGGAGAGTTATCTGGAATCAAATATGAATGCCTACATCCAAGGTATATCTAGGTAGGCCTTCCGAATTACCATGTTCCAATAAGGTGACACTTTCATTAATGTTTTATAGTTATTGAACAGAGGAAATCATGAAACAACATACATGTTTCAAATGCATTGTTGTGAGTATTGAGTAGCGGTGGTCATAGCAAAGCAGGGCAAACTCTGCTCCAGGCTCTCGATGCTGCCTGGCAGCACTCTTAGCTTTTGCATTGTTAGAAGCTAGCTGTCTGTGCTGTTTAGTTTTCTGTCAACAATACAAACTAGGGCCATTTAGGACAAGGAAACTTCAATTGAGAAAATGCTTCTACCAGATCTGGCCTGCGGGCATGTTTGTAGGTGCATTTCCTTGATTAATGAATGATGTGGGAGGGTCCAGTTCACTGTGGGCGGGGTGGTCACAGATTGTCTTAGAAAGCAGGCTGAGCAAGCCATGGGGAGCAAAGCAGGATGAAATGTTCCTCCATGGCCTCTGCTTCAGTTCCTACTGCCTTTAGTTCCTGCCCTGACTTCCCTCCGTGATGGACTATAATTAGACACTTAGGCTGAATAAACCATTTCCTCACCAGCTTGCTTCTGGTCATGATGTTTGTCACAGCAATAGAAAGCAAATTCATAGAACGATGTAAGGTCACTATTGCAGAAGGCAATAAAGGGCTATTAAGAGAGCCAAAGATATACAGGCAGGCAAAACACCAATGTACACAAAATAAGAAATAATAAATTATCTTTTAAAAAGATGCCCCTAGGTAATTTTCCTCTGGATTTGCAACGTTCCAACCTCTCCACACCACTGAAGCTCCACTCGGTCACTAAGCTTTTGTCTATGGCTTCAAACCATCTTTTGTCTTTTGAGACAGTCTCCCAGGGGTTTGGAAGCCAACTAGTCCGAGGGGCCAGGTGCATCTGCCTCCCTAGGTAAGGATTACAAGCTCATAATGTCATCTGCAGCTCTTCCCTTTCATTTTAAACGCGGGTTCTGGGGACCAAACTCGGTCCTCATCCTTTACACTGCAAGCCCCTCCCAACTGAGTTGACTCTCCAGCCGTAGGAGCTTAGACCTTGGCTGGTGAGTGGAGGCAGAAGAGCTTTTCTGGTTGCCAGAGAAACCCTGAAATGAGGTCATCTGTGTGCCCATCTCACGGAGCTCCAAGCCCTTCTTCCTCTTGGGTCTGCCAAGATCTTAGTCCTCGCAAATAGTTCGCAAGTTGAGAAAGGACTACTTCGGTTGGGTTTGCGCATGCCCAACCTTAGATCTCAATCCAGAGCTGTCCACCTAGTGGGCCCAGAAAGCCAGGGGCAAGAAGAAGGCTCTCTGTGTGTCTCACCCTCGGGCCAGCCTGCTCTGTAGCCAAAGGCCTGGACTGTCTGTCATGTTCACAAAGCTCTGGACTCACCTCCAAATCAGCCAACATGAAATAATTCTTGGGTCTGAGAAACTGGATCCCGTCCTGCAGAAGGAAGACTGGCTGCCCACAGCTGTTAGCACCACGGACAGCGGCAGGACAGTGGCCTCACCTTGGGGAAAGGCTGTGCTTAGGTGGCTTACAAAAGAGATGAATCAGAGGGCGTCTTGTGTAATGGTGTGGTGTAGAGATGCTTGCCTGGACCCACTGCCACTCACCTGTGGTCCCTGTGGGTGGAGGCAAGATGAGGATGGGTTTATATCTGTGCCCTCCAGGAGGGTACAGACATGACTGAGGTTCATTAACGTGGTGGCACCACATTGCTTGAACTCTTCGCCCTGCCCGCAGTGTGTCTCCAGGGTCCGCTTTCCAGTAAATGCTCTGGGTTACTTTATTCAGTGAGAAGGTGTGACCGCTGATATCAATCTTCAGCTTACTGGGGTCTAGACCCTAGAATCACCTGAGAAAGAAGTCTCTGACGGTGCCTTGGAGAGACTTTCTAGATTAGGTCAACTGAAGAGCTAAGACCCACCTGGACGAGCACAGTTCCATTGCACGGACTGAGGCCCATGCACATAGAGGAGAAAGGGAGCTGAGCTCCAGCCTCCATCTCCGTCTGTCTCCTAAGCGCTGACACAGTGTGAGCAGCTGCCTCACACTCCTGCAGCCACAGCTTCCTGCCATCGTGGACGGTGCCCTCAAACTGTGAGCTAAAATAAACCCATCCCTCCTTAGGTTGCTTCTGTCAGGTGTTTTGATTTGGCAATGGGAAAAGTATCTAATATAAGAAATGAGCCTGGATCTGTCGCCAAGTTCTCTGTGTGTGCAGCAACACAGGGCTAAGACTGCCTCTAAGGGAAGCCCATATGGTCTCCATTGGTTTGAATCGAAGTCTGCCTCCCCAGCAATCCATGGGTGTTTGGTGAGGATACAAGAGCTTTTAACGAGGCTGCCAAGAACAAACAGACAGACCTTATGGTGGCCTCTAGGGCTATGAGGACTTTACCTTGATGCTCAGGGGAAAACACCCCCAACTCTTCTGTCTCTAGGTCCCCAAATCCAGCTCTATGGGGGGGGGGGGAACCAAGACACTCAAAGACGGGCTTTCTCCCTAAAGAATGCCTTGTCACAGAGGAAGAATTTCCTCACGGGAGGCAGGGGGATGCAAATGTCACCTGAAGACTGCCACTGGTCCAATGTGTCCCATTGCCCCGGGACATAGGTGGCTTGGCAGAGGCAAGGTATGCATGAGGAGACAGAACCAGGAAGGCAGAAGAGGAGGTGGACAGGTCCCCAGCTCATTGGCTTCGCTGGGCAGGTACAGACATTTCTGACTGGAGGTCTCTCTGCCTCGTAAACGGTGGGCACAGAGCAGTCACTTCATGCTGGGGCAGTTGATGTGGCAGTGCCCTTTGTGAGACAGAAGACCATGCAAAGCTCCAACAGGGAGTGAGTTAAGAAGCTTGACTGGTTCTCTATGCAGCACAGATAGGCACGAGGCTGGCGCAGTGCAGAGTACATTGCATAAATCATCTTTGCTCCCAACAACTTTGGTTTGCAGGTGAGAGGATTGTGGGGCACTTTGCCCCAAGAGGGAGCAGATCCAGGGACAGAAGGCAGATCCTCTACTCTATGAGTCCTCAGTGGGAGAAATAATTAGGGCTGTAGTCACTGCCTCTGAGAGGCCAGGCAAGGGCTTTCTGGGGCTGGCTGACCCTCTTGACTCAAATGTGTTAGCGTAATCTGGCTAATAGGCCTGGCAGGCATCTTCTCACTGGACTTGGAGTGAAGCTATGACCATCTTTAAGGGATGAGACTGGAGACACCACACTGGGGCACCACAGCCCTGCATCCCCCTTTTTGGTTTCCAGAGCTAGGACTGGAAAATGTGATGCTATCTTGGCCATCTACTGTGGAGCACAAGCTCTTTCCCGAACAAATCGAACAGGCCATGATTCCCAGAAACCCTGCATCTTGGACAAGTGCCCCTCACCCAGGAGACAATGCCAGCACCTTCCTCAATATGCCCCACGGTACCAGGGAGGGAAGGGGCTGGAAAGACCGAGGCAGCCCAAGGCATGATCTCTTGTGAGACAGAAGACTCTGCAGAGCTCCATAGGCAGTAAGCTGGGAAGCTTGACTGCTCCTCTATCTAGCACCGGTGGGCACGAGGCTGGCCTCTGTGGTGCCCTCACATAGTCCCAAGGCGAGGAGTAGTGATGAGCGGCAGGTAAGGAGCAAGAGGAATCTGGGAGAGGTGTTAGTGTAATGGCTCAGTGGATAAAGTGCCTGCCCTCAAGCGTGGGAACCGGCGTTCAGGCCCCCAGCATTTGGGAGACAGAGACATGGGATTTGGAGGCAAGCTGACTGGCTAGACTGAGCTAGCAAGCTTCAGGCCCAATGAGAGAGAGAGCTTGCTGGCATAAATAGAATGGAGAATGACTGAGAAAGACACCCAGCATCACCACCACCACCCCCAGACCTCCACACGCATGTACATGCGCATGCACTACTGCACCCTAATATGCTCAAATATATTTGAACATACATACAAACACCATGCATATATGCACAACACACACACACATATGCAAACACACACACATATACGTATATATATGAAAAGAATTGATATGCATGAGTGAGCAGGAAGACCAGGAACACACCGTTGACATCACAGCAGTCCTGCATGCAATCGTTCTACTGCACATACCTTCTGTTCTGTGTAGACATCTTCTTTTCAGGGCCCCACATACCACTTGGTCAGACAGACCTTTCCCATCTTCAAAGCCAACCTCTCCTAGCTTTACCCTCTCTGAATTTCCTGAGACAAACTTCTTCAAGTGCCTTGGCTGTAGCTGATTAGCTGTGGGCAGCCCCTTTCTGTAGGCACCATTGATATCTGTGTAATAGGTCTATCCAGGGGCTCTGTGTCAGGCTTGCTCCTCCAAACAGCATTCAGCAAGAACTGCAGATATACGCCAGTGTAGGTGTGCATATGTGAGAGCACATGCGTGTGTGTGTGTGTGTGTGTGTGTGTGTGTGTGTGTGTATGCAAGAGGACAACCTCAGGTATCACCTTCAGGAACAGCATTCACTTTCCTTAGATGGGGTCTCTCATTGGCTTGGAGCTAGGCTGGCTGGCCAGTGAACCCTGAGGAATCCTGCCATCCTCATTTCCTTAGAACCAGGATAGCCAGCGCAATCTACCACACTGAGCATGTTTGTATAGCTCTTGGAGATTGAAGTCAGGTAGTCATGCTTATGCAGCAAGTGCCTTACTGACTGGACCATCTTCCTAGCCCATACGAACGTGCACACATGAATCACACACTCTCATGCACGCGCGCATGTGCGTGCGCGCACACACACACACAAACACACACACATGCACACATGCT
The DNA here is from genome assembly GCA_019843815.1 of Montemys delectorum. Taxonomy (NCBI): domain Eukaryota; kingdom Metazoa; phylum Chordata; class Mammalia; order Rodentia; family Muridae; genus Montemys; species Montemys delectorum. The sequence goes on from JADRCD010231415.1 coordinate 6,371, forward strand.
CACACAGAGACACACAGAGAGAGACACAGAGACACCCACAGAGAAAGACAGAGAAAGACAGACAGACAGACAGACAGAGAGGATACAACACAAAACAAAACCGTAAAACCTTAAAAACCAAGGCCTGTTGTCCTCCCCACACTCAGCGCAGGCTCATCAGCCTCTTGCCCTGACTCTGAACAATTTTATGACCAGGCTGGGTTTCCATTTACCCACCCCTCCCCCTCCCTCCTTTCTTCCCTCTTTCTCCCTCACGTTTTCTTTCTTTCCTTGCCTTCTTTTTTTCCTGTCTTCCTTTCCCTCTTTCCTTACTCCCTTTCTTCTTTCCTTCACATCCTCCCTCTCTCCTCTTTCCTTTCTCCTATTTCTCTTCCTCTCTCCCTCCCCTCTTTCCTCCTTTCCTTCCTTCTGCCCTCTCTCCTTCATTTCCTTCCTCCCCTTTCCTGTCTCTTCTTTCTCCCTTCCAACAACTCTTCCCTTTCCTCCCCTCCCCTTTGCTGCTCTTCCCTAGCTGCACATTAGCTTCCTTCGCAGAGTTCCCTCCCCTCCCCTGTCTTCTGGTTGGCTAGGGATAACAACGGGTTGTTCATCTCAAGCCAAGGCTTCCCCCCTTCTTTTTTTCCTCATTTCTTCTTTCCTCTTCCTCTCCCTCCACTTTCCATGCCCAAGACTAAACATCCCCTGCATTCCGAAGACACTGCTGTCTATCTGCGTTTCTGCATTACCTCTGAACCCCGATTCCTGTCCACGGCTGGTGTGAGGTCTCCCTCCAGAGGTCCAATACCCCACGGTTATCCTGGGCTATGCATGTGGCTCTCCAAGATGATTCTTCTCCAAATGAGCCCTTCCTTGTGTTTATTCAGCCAGGCACTCGTGTGAAAAGGTCAGAGTTAACCTTGACTCACCTCTTCCACCTCTTTCTTTGGCTTCTGTCAGCGAGGCCCGGCCTTCTGTGTCCAGATACACCTGAAGGTCTACCTCTGCTCTGCAGTCACACATGGAGCCCTGGTGCCTCTTACCAGGTTAGGAGATAGTCTCTTTGTTTTTTTTTTTTTTTTTATTCCTCCCCCCACTATCCATCCGCCACACCTAGAGGTGACTCAAGGAATGCAGGTGGCCCCTTGTTACACTCGGTATAAAACCAGTGCTTCCCAACATGTGTTGTAAGTGAGCGTGTGTGAGTGTGTGCGTGTGTGTAGGCCATCCTTGGGTATCATTCCTCAGGAACTATATTGCCTTGCTCTCTGAGATGGAATCTCTCGCTGGTCCGGACCTCACCACATAGGCTGGAGTAACAGCAAGCCACTCACCCGCAGCTGAGTTCAGAGGAGAGAGAGAAGGCCTCAGGCTCCCCAGTTCCCTTCAAGGGCACGTTCCCAATGACCCACTTTTCAAAGTTTCCATTTCCCTCAGTCACCCAGAATGCTGCCACCGTTTTCCCATCTCTCCCTTCTTCTCTCTTCCCTTTCTTTGCCCCCACATCCACCACAGTCTCCTCCCTCTTTTCTTCCTGTTAATTATTATTATTACTACTATTTAATCTTCCTTTACGATCCAGCCGCTATCCCCCTCCCAACCTACCTCCCCACCTGTCCCCATCCTATGCTTCCCCCCCCCCTCCAAAAGGATGTCCCCACCCCCCTCAACCCCACCCCACCAGGCCTCCCCACTCCCTGGGGCCTCCGGTCTCTTGAGAGTTAGGTGCATCTTCTTTGACTGAGCTCAGACCGGTCAGTCCTCTGCTGTTTGGGGCTTCCTACCGGCTGGTGTCGGCTGCCTGGTTGGTGGCTCAGTGTCTAAGAGATCTCAGAGGTCCAGGCTAGTTGAGATTGCTGGTCTTCTTATGGGGTCGCCTTCCTTCTCAGCTTCTTCCAGCCTCTTTTTTTCTTTCTTCTCTCCCTGCCTTTCTTCTTTCCTTCTTCCCCTTCTCTTTTCCTTCCTTCCCTTTTCCTACAACACCATCGGCATCTACATCCCTAAGACGCTTCTGTGAGTAACTCAGAGGTGTGGAGTCGTTCACCTGTGTTGGGGATGGATGGGTGGCACCAGAGCATCCAGCCCTTCTGGACCAGGGGCTCTTCCCCTTTCATACAGAGGCCTTTCCATCACATGGGGGATGGGGCTCCCTTTTCTCTTTTATCTGTCTTGCTGCTGTAGATAGGGAAATAGTCAATTCTCCTTTAATCTGCCTTATCTCCTGCCTCCACTTTGACTTCTGGAATTGCATGCTGGGTTAGTGTCATTCTGAGGACAAGACCCAAGGCTTTCTTTTCCTCCTTGACTCCATTAACTGAGTTACAACCCCAGACTCTAAATCTGAGTCCAAACTAGGCCTTGCAATTTAAAATTGTGGCTAAATATTTTAATGAAGCTTATAATTAGTATTCATGAGAAGACATTCGCTGAGCATGGCCCAGACCCCCTTAGAGGAAGCAGAGTCACTGGTGAGGAGGAGCTGGCCAGACACTAACTACTGTACCACCCTGCCAGGCCCTGCCATGGGAGGAAAGGTGGAGGATGGCAGGCCCTCTTCACCACCTGCTAGCTCTGCTGCTGCTCAACTCGCCACCTAGTGGACACTCCGGTGAAGGAAGCTGCACCCCTGGCAAGCCAAAGGGGTTCCCAAGCAGAGAAAAACCTTGGAAAGGCTACTTTGTGTATGTTCTGTGGCAGGGAGGGCTGGGATGGGCAGGACAGCAGAGCCCACGTTCTCTGCTTCGAAAGAGGTAACAGCGTGATTAGGATGTTTGAGTCACTTTCATTAACCATAAGCCCATCTACATCACCCTGCTTGGTGCCCACAAATATCACCTCACTTGCCACACCCACAGCAGCAGAGCAGAGAGCATCTGTCTGTAGGTGGTGATATTAGCTGAGCTAATATCTCCCAGGAGCGCAGAGGCAGGTTCTTGTCCTACTCTGTGGATTGAGGCTCGGAGACATGAAACACTTTGCTCAAGGTCACATGGGCTGCAGGAACCGTACTGGGACCTGACACTGGATCTCTTACAATTACACATTCTAGGGTCTCTCTGGGCAGATAAGGGAGATCTGAAAACCCAAAAAGCCAGGGTAGACCCTGGGCAAGCTCCTCGTACTTTCAAAGCCTTTGTTTTTCCCCATCTGTATTAGAGGAGAAAAAGCATGACTGCACAGGACTGTATCCGCGAATGAAGGAAAGAGGACTCACAAAGCAACTACACAGAGTTTCTTAGCAGGACTATTGGGGGGGGGGGGGAAACCCGTGCAGTGCTGGGACAAGCAGCAAGTGGCCAGAGGTGGGAGCCTAAGCGACCACAGTGACAAAATGGGTTATCTGTGACTCAGCTGAGCACGGTATCTGGTAAACAGCCACTCTCTCTAGAGTCCCAGAAACCAGAGGTGTGGGGTCGCCCACCTGTGCAGGGGATGGATGGCACCAGGACATCCAGCTTATCCAGACCAGGAGCTCTTCCCCTCTGATATAGGCGGCTTCCCAGCTCCCTGGGGGAGCCAGGGCATGGCGTGTGTGGCTCTGTTTCCTCTTCTTCTGCAGCAGTAGAGGGGCATAGATGGTTCTCCTTTAATTATGCCCCAGCTGGATAAAGACTAAAGCTCCGAGGAGGAGTGCAAATGCATTTGGATGCGGGGAGAGAGAGCTGGGGTAGTCCAGGAGATGAACTCACACACACAGCAGGGCTCCCTGTGCCTTCAGTGTGCGTGGTGAAAGTAAAGGAGGAGAATTGACTAAAACACACATTGTTTTAAAATGCTATAATGATATCTAATATTTTGTATGATATTTTACAAAGGAAACTAAGTTTAAAGAAGAAAATAAGTAGCAGTAAGAAGGAGGAAGAGATTGAGACAATGAGGAAGAGGAGAAGGAGGAGGAGGAGAAGGAGGAAGAGGAGGAGGAGGAGTCATCCTTAAGAAACTAGAGTTTGGGGCTGGGGCAGGGGTTAAGAGCACTGGCTGCTCTTCCTAGAGGACCCAGGTTCAATTCTTTGCACCCACATAGTAGCTCACAATTGTCTGAAACTCCAGTTCTAGGGACTCTAACACTATCTCACAAGCAAGCAAAACACAATGCATGCGACATTTTTAAAAATTAATGAGAAAAAAACCCCAACCTTTAAAAGAAACAAGGGTTTAGCCCCACCACCTGCTTCTCCAAAGGCCTTACTTTAATTATTATTTCTATTCCCACTTAGTCTCTCAATTAATTAATTTAGTAGAGGTTTTGTTTTTTCTTCCTTTCTCTTCTCTTTTCCTTTTCTTTCCTTTCCTTTCCTTCCCTTTCTCTTCTTTTCTTTTCTTTCTTTAAGACAGGGTTTCTCTGTGTAGCCCTGGCTGTCCTGGAACTCACTCTGTAGACCAGGCTGGCCTCAAACTCAGAGATCCGCCTGCCTCTGCCTCCCAAGTGCTGGGATTAAAGGTGTGTGCCACCACTGCCCTGCATTCCTCTTTTTATTTTGAAAATTGTTCATTAACAGTGACTAAACGTGTTCACATGTGAAGAGCTGACTAGACATATAAGACGATTCAGCCTTCTGAAATAAAATCAAGGCGCGCCCCTCTTCTCCTTACTCCTCTACTTGGAAGTTAGTTACTTTCTGTAGTATGTGAATCCCCCTCTGCCGCCTCCTTCCCATTTCAAAAAAGAAAAGACTGCAACATATAGGTGTGAGTGCTTCTGTTTTTGAATGGATTTTATATGGGAGACAAAGAATAGCCAGTGATCCGTGGGAGAATGTCTGCAGCTAATAGATTCTGCACTGGGGGTGGATGGGTGGAGCGGCTTTTACAGGCCAGACCACTCAGTAGGTAAAGGCACTTGTTGCCAGACTTGACGACCAGTTTGATACCTGGAGCAGCCCACAAAGTGGGGAAAGAGAACCTAATCCTCTAACCTCCACACAATAAATATATAAAGGTAATTCTTTTTAGAGAGGCCTTCCAAAAGTTGATGGAGGTTTGCTGGAGTCTCCTGTTTCACAGTTTGGCGTCCTAAATTTGTGAAGTATCACCAGGAGCAAAACTGATTTGATTCTGGTCACTCCCGAGGCTTCTAAAAGGTCCTTCCTTCCCACAGAGCTGGAGGCTTAGGCTGTCCTGGACTTGGGTTGAGATCTGAGCTCATCTAGATAAAGAATGGATTTGGTGACCACGCCAGGACCTTGCAGGCACCACATCCTGGCTGTGCGTGGGGGTGCCGTGTGCACCCACTGTCTGCGCGCGTGGGTGCCAGAGCTTGGTGGTCTGCGGGAGGCGCGTGTGGGCAAGTGTGGGTGTGTCTGTGGAGCCCCAGCCGGGGGGCTGCGCCCGGCTGCTCCCACTTGTGGCTCCTGGGCGCCGCCAGCAGGCACATCTCCGGAGGACGCCGCGGGATGGGAGCTGATGACAGGAGGGCGCCGTCTCCCGAGTGATGGCAGCGCACGCTGCTGCCTCGCCGCCTCCGCCGCTCAGTCCTGATCTTACGTCAGGGTAGCAGAGTACCCCCTCCGCCCGGGAGCCAGCTAGTAGCGGGAGAGCACGGCAGAGCAGAGCAGAGAGTGCGGCAGAGCCGATCCCGCGTCCCGCCGAGCCCTGCCAAGCCCCGCCAATCCCAGCAGAGCAGGAGCCAGCGCCGCTGAACCAACACGGGACGCCGCGCTGGGACCCAGCCTTCGCCAGCCGCCACTACCCGGTACCCGCCGGGGCGCCGGGCTCGTCCTGTGAGCCCCTCGCCATGCGTGTCGGGCTCTTGGACTCTCCAGATCAGTTCCAGAGCGGTGGCCTCGGGAGCCTCAGGTCCGGATATCTCTCGTTGAAATAGTCGGCTGGCTAAGACAGGGGTCTCCACGTCGGGGACGCGGCGGGGACCTGCGGAGTTGGCGTCCGAACGCATAGAGCGGGGCCACCCGCGCCGCTCCACCATTACCTCCCCGGGCGGCAAGGAGGAGCTGGTGGCGGTCGCCTCCCGGCTGTGGCAGCGGCGGCGGCGCGCCTGCTTGGCGGCCGTCGGCGTGCTTCTGGCCATGGCACTGGGGCTGCTGATCGCGGTGCCCCTGCTGCTGCAGGCGGCGCCGCCCGGAGCGGCTCACTACGAGATGCTGGGCACCTGCCGTATGATCTGTGACCCATACAGCGTCGCTCCCGCGGGGGGACCCGCGGGTGCCAAGGCTCCACCGCCCGGACCCAGTACCGCCGCCCTGGAAGTTATGCAGGACCTCAGCGCCAACCCCCCGCCTCCGTTTATCCAGGGACCAAAGGGTGATCCGGGGCGACCAGGCAAGCCGGGGCCTCGGGGTCCTCCTGGAGAGCCAGGGCCTCCTGGGCCCAGGGGTCCCCCGGGAGAGAAGGGAGACTCGGGGAGGCCAGGGCTACCCGGACTGCAGTTGACAACCAGCGCGGCCGGTGGCGTTGGAGTGGTGGGCGGCGGAACCGGGGGCGGTGGCGACACGGAGGGAGAAGTGACCAGTGCTCTGAGCGCCGCCTTCAGCGGTCCCAAGATCGCCTTCTACGTGGGACTCAAGAGCCCCCACGAAGGCTACGAGGTGCTCAAGTTCGACGACGTGGTCACCAATCTTGGCAATCACTACGACCCCAGTACCGGCAAGTTCAGCTGCCAGGTGCGGGGCATCTACTTCTTCACGTACCACATCCTCATGCGTGGCGGCGACGGAACGAGCATGTGGGCGGATCTCTGCAAGAACGGGCAGGTCAGTGGCTTTCTCCCCCACACCCCTCCCTACCTTTCCCGGTCCAACAGAGTCCGCAGACCATTACAGGCGCCCGGAATTCCCGGGAACTAAATACTGTTTCCTGCCACCCTCTAGCGCCCCAAGCGAACTCCGGGATGGGATGGGCGCTGGACCACATACATCACCCCCGCTTCCCTGCACACTCTGCTGTCCTTGCCTAAATGCACTGAGAGTTTGAGACTGGATCCCGGGTGCACAGTGACCCTGACACCTAAACTAGGTCCCCAGATCCCAATAGATTTGAGTCCTGGCCTAAAGCGGCTGGGCTCCTACAAAAGCCCAGTTTTCTTTATCACTGTGATTGCACGTGGGTCATTCCTTTCCCTCCAGTTTATTCATCTTGGCCTTGACCCCCGGGGACCTTTACATACTGGGCATGTGTCCAGATGGGCCCCTATCCCCTTTCCCTGACTCTGCTACCAAGAGAACTTAACTTGGAGCCAGCCGAGGAGGGAGTGTTTACACTGAAGTAGCAGGCAGGGTGCCTGCAAAGGGATGGTTCAGGGAGGCCAGGTTTGGACACAGGCAGAGGTGCAGGGGCCCACCCACTCTTCTGGTTCGTCCCGCAGGTGCGAGCCAGCGCCATAGCCCAGGACGCGGACCAGAATTACGACTACGCCAGCAACAGCGTGGTACTGCACCTGGATTCAGGCGATGAAGTCTACGTGAAGTTGGACGGCGGCAAGGCTCATGGGGGCAACAGCAACAAGTATAGCACGTTCTCGGGCTTTCTCCTGTACCCGGATTAGGGGCCTAGAGGGCGCGAGGCCCGGGTGGCTTCAGGCCACCCCATCCCCATCGGGCGCGTGCGCGGCCCTTTGGTGAATGTCACTCTGCGGCTTCATGACACTTCCTGACATCTCCGTTGGAAAAGACACATCCCTGCTCTCCTACTTGTCCTGCCTCAGGCCTCAGTGTGTCTAGGATTTCACTATGCTGCAGGGAGCCTGTGTCCCTGGTCCCAGTGCCCATCCTGGGGAGGGAGAGGGAACACTCTCAAGTGGGGAGCTGGGCGAGAATTCCAGCTCTGGCAGGGTTAGTTGTGGGGCAGCTCAGACTTGAGAAATCTGATTGAACTGGACAGGCGGCCCTAGGGAGCCTGAGGTCTCCCAGCTTGCCTCTTCCTTCCAGTGTCCCCGGGTTAAGGGCTGCAAGACTCACCAGGAAGAAAGACCCAGGTGACCCGATACTCTCTGGGACCTCCCTTTTTGTGACCCGAAATGCCTGTGCAGTTTTTCCCCCGTCCATCAGCCAAAAGTCCACCCCTAGCAGAATTTCAACAAACAGAAAGTTCACCTTGCCACGCACACTCCATATTCTCCTCTGCCGTGCATTAAATTATGTTTTTAGACCACCGACTCCTGTTCTTTTTGTTTAAAAAAAAAAAAAAAAAAAAAACCTGGGCTCCACGCAAACCCCTCGTGGGGGGGGGGGGGGGTGGGGTGGGGTGGGGTCGGGGGAAGTCAGACCAGCATCCTCCTTGGCATCGAGGCCCTCAGTGGAAGGGGTGGGAGGGAAGAGACTGAGTTAGAGGAAGGTAAGAGAGAGATACACTGCCTGGGCAACTGGGTCCCACCGGACCTGGAAAAGGAGGTCAGAAGGCAGAACCTGAGAAGCAGAAGACAATGGTGACTTACTTGTCAGTGGGGACCCTGAGAGTTTGGGGGCTCTAAAAGAGAAGGCCTACAAGAAGTCCCATCCTGGGCAGAAACTTTCCATTCCCCAGAAGGCCAACAGCGTACTCAGGGCAAGCCAGCCACGTCCTTGGCTCTCTAAGGAGATGGTAAACTGAGGTAGTTCTGTGCATCTTTCCATCTCTCCTAGTTCAGCTGGAGCACCGTGGAAGGAAGATGGCAGTACCCCTCCAGGAAGGATAGACGCTTTGGTTGGGGGGAGGGGAGGGGCAGTCAGTCCTTCCTTGAGAGACGTGATAGGTAGAGCACTGGGGAAGCTGCTTGCCTTGTCTCTCTTGCTTTCAGTGTCCTGCACACCTAAGTCAGGAAACCGACCCAAAAGGCTATGGCATCGGTTTTTCCTTCTTACCTTTCTGCTTGTTTTATTTGTAAGGATTTTCCGAATAGTAAGTTATCTACAAAACAGCCCAGCGGCGACCCGAGCTCTTTCATGTTTCAGCTTGAAATTAAGTGGGAAAAAAAATTTTTTTTTGAGACAGATTCTCCCTGTGTAGCTCAGGCTGGGGTAGAATTGGCCATTCTCCTGTCTCAGCTTGCTGAGCACTGGGATAGGTACGTGTCATCGCTTTACCTGGCTGTACTGAGCCCCATTTTGATTGTTTGAAAGGAATTATGTTTGCGAGACTATGAGATGGCTCAGCACGTTAAGGCACTTGCCACCAAGCCTAAGGACCCAAGTTCAATGTCCAGAGCCCACAAGGTAGAAAGAGAGAACCAAGTCTCACAGGTTGTCCTCTGACCTCCACATCTTAACTGTGGCACGAGTGCACACACACACACACACACACACACACTTTTTTAAACATTTGTTGATTTATTGTGTGTGTCTTTGTGCATATGTGTGTGTGTGTGTGTGTGTGTGTGTGTGTGTGTGTGCATATGTCTATACAGAGGTAACCCTGGAGTGTGTGTATCTAGGTAAAACTGTACACCTGAAAATCGCTGGTGTAGATATAATTGTTCTCACTCCATTGACATTGCACACATTTGTGCATTTATGCCAATGTAGTGTATGAAACGTTCTTGGCTGCAGTCTATCCTCAAACAGTGTTGTGTGAGAGGTTGCTGAAAGCTGCTCTTCCCTTTTAGAAGACAATTATGCCTCTCCCCAAGCCCCCCTCCCGCCTTAAGTCCTGTCTGCCACCATCTCTCTGTGCTCTCGGTTTATTTGAATAATGTTTTCTAGTCATTCGTTTGAATATAAGCAATGATTATACCTGCATTGAGTCCAAGAATAAAGTGTACAAAGAGAGCCAGAGAAAAAGAAATACTATCAAACTATCATTTCCCAGTTACATACACAAACAAAACCTTCATTTCCTACCCCATGGTGCCCCTTCTTATGGTGCATCCCAAACCTGGCTGAGCCCTCCTGCACCCGGGAACAGTCTATGGTTACAAGACAGGGATAACTTTCGGATGCCTTGTTGATGGTATCATCCAGAAATGCGATTAAAACCCAATGCCTGAAACCCAAATGAAGTCTAATTGCTATGGATCTGCAATCCCCATCGGGGCCCTAATCCTTTTTGACTTATTCCTCCCCTTCTTCTGATGAGATGGAGCTTAGACACAAAGCCCTCGGTTTAAATTTCAAAAATTAAAATTGACATGCAGCAGTGGCCTTCCTGAGAGCCGGCAGGAATTGCTAAGGAGGTGCCACAAACCCAGCTTTAGTCTCTGCATTAAGAAGCAATTTGTACTTCTAACACAACTCCCCGCCCCTTCCCTTTCCTTCGTCAGAAGGACAGGGGAGCTGCCTTGTCCAGGCCTAACTGTTCACAGTACTTTAGATAAATTTGAAGCTGAGATTCGTCTGTCTGCATTCTCCCTCATCACTGGGCTTCTTGTAATTCTAATCCTGGGGCTGCGGAGAGGCTCTGCCAGAGGTGTCAGCTGCTAAGAGGATGATGGATTGATGAGGGCGCTTGGAGAGGTTCACCCAGCAGAAGCTGGCCTGAAGTCTCTGTGTCCGCCACTCCTAGGTCCCAGGCTGGCTTCTCCTGGCCAGTTAGGAGCCATATTTGTAGGAACTGTCTGAGAAGATGATAGGTCCGGATGGCAAGCCAGGTCTCCACTATAGCCATCAGATTGGGGTGTTTGTGGGGTACAAAAAGACCTTCATCCCAGTCATTCATCCTGGTAATCTATTAAGAATTGTCCTGCTGGGCGGTGGTGGCACACGCCTTTAATCCCAGCACTTGGGAGGCAGAGGCAGGTGGATTTATGAGTTCGAGGCCAGCCTGGTCTACAGAGTGAGTTCCAGGACAGCCAGGGCTACACAGAGAAACCCTGTCTCAAAAAATACCAAACCAACCAACCAAACAAACAAAAATAATTGCCCTAGCTTCTCTCCTAGTTGTATTCTTGGACTAGGAGTATCATACAGTCATAGACAGTAAACACGCAAGGGATTCTTTTTGTCTGCTCAAAAGCTGAAAAAAAAAATCAGGCTTAGAGAAATTCATGACCTGCCCCAAGTCCCCAAATTTTTAGAGGTGCATCTGGGAACTGAGAGAATAGCTCACTTGGTAAACTGTTTGCCCTACAAGTGGGAGGATGTGAATTCCCAGAACCTGCGTAAGATAAATCCAGGCACGGTGGGTCATGACAATAATCCCTGTGCTGGGGAGGGAGACAAGCAGATTCCTGGGATTCAATGGCCAGCCAGCCCCGCCCAGCAGGCCAGGGAGAGATGTTATCTAATAAAACACCTGAGGCTCATCTCTGGCCTACATACACACACACACACACACACACACACACACACACACACACACACGCGCGTACAATGTGCATGTGCACCCGTGAACCCACAAAGACAAGCATGAGCGTGTATGTGCACACACACAGGCAGGCACAAAGAAGTGTAGTTGACATTTGAACTCAGACCTCCAGGCTACTGTCCAGTGTATACAGAAGGCGAATGTCTACCTCTCATTCCATAGGCCTCTAATGTAGGAAGGGTCAGACAAGACGACCCTTGTGTGCCTTCTTACCCAGGCCTCCTCCTCCAGGGACCCCCTGATCCAAAGTCCTCCGAGCTTCAGACCTTATCATTGGGCCAAGCGTTCTGACCTTGGGGCCAAGCTGATGACTTAGCAAGGACTTCGGACACTAGTTCCAAAGGCTCAGTTTGGAATCCATGTGTCTCCACCACAAGGGACCCGCCACAACAGCTCTCCTTTCTCTCTTGATGGTAGTGAGGAGGGAGTGTCCCGCAAGTGCTAGAGACCTTAGCTGACATGGGTGCTGGCTGTCTCTGCTCCGCAGGCCGGTTCCTCTCTGTTCTGAGTGACTTTGCCAGTGGGAGTGCTCATCTTCAGGATTGCCTGAGTTCTGGAGAGACACGCCTGGCCTAGAAAACTTGGACAGAGCTCTCGTGCCGTTTGCTTCATCTTTGAGCAGATAACTCTTTTTAGTCTCCAAGACAAAGACTACCCCATCCCCCTGCTCCCCACACCTAGTGATAATAACACAGTAGAGACCACATTGCAAGGACTGGTTCCTTTAAATGCCTCTGATCATGTATTCCTATTGGCTAAACATTTTTTTTGAGCACACATATCAAAGTATGTATTTGATGTATGAATAATTTATGTAGACCATCATCAGTCTATACTTTAAAATTTTTCCAGCTTTTGTATTTATATTCATCTGGGGATCTCACATTCAAGTTGGTATCTATAACCTAGCCGGCTAAGTTTGGAAGCAGGTCTCCTTTTCATTGGAACAAATGTAAAAGAGGGTTAATTTGTTATTTTCTCAGTGTTAGGCATGATAGTGTGTTCTCTATGAGTCATAGATGAGCCTGTGCCCTTTCATTCTTGGCAGGCAGAGCTCTGGTCCTGTTTTAGGTATATTAGTAATTCTTAATTTGCTTCTCCGTCTTTTCATTCAATGAATAATTAAATTCATTAATTTATGTAGCATACAAAGTACTGTGTCTCATTATGACATTTTCAGAGACACATGTCATTGTATTTAGCTCAGGGTCTTCCTATATAGCCCAGAACAGGCCTCAAACTTGAGATCCTCCTGCCTCAGCATTCTTTCTCTTGAGACAATAGACACACCATGCTACCACAAACAGTGTTTCTCCATCTCTTTTATTGTTGCTTCTTTTGAGACAAGCTCTTATACCTCGACTGGCCTTGAACTCACAAAGTTGTTGGGGATGATCTTGAACTCCTGATCCTCCTGGCTACACCTCCCAAGTGCTTTGGATTACAGCTGCCAACGCCTTACCCTTTTCCTTTTAATATTTGAAATAAATAAAGCTGAAGTGTCTCCAGGCACAATCCTGGCACTTTGGGGGAGGGGGGTTAAGGCAGGAGGATCCTGGATTAGAGGCCAGCTGGGGGTTAAGCACTGTCTTAGTTTCCCTTCCCATTGCTGTGATGAAGTACCCTGACAGAAGCACCTCAAGGAGACAGATTCAATCTGACCCACGGTAAGGATGTCTACTAGGAGACGGAAGCAACTGGCAGTGTCACATCGATAACTAAGAAGCAGAGCGCCATGGATGCGTGCAGGTCAGTGCCCCCGCTCGCCCTTTCTACTACATACAGTCCAGGATCCTCTGCCCTGGGAATGGCTCCACAAAATTAAGGTGGGTCTTTCCGTATCAGTTAACCTGAACAAGGCAATCCCTAAAGCCATTCTCAGAAGCCCATTTCCCAGGTGATCCCATTGATATCAGCCCCACGGCATAGTTGTGGAGACGGAGGCTCAGTGAGCTAAGAGCAAGGGTTGTTAGCAAAGCTCATGGGCCACCAGAGTCTAAATCCTGCAGGGAATGTTAATAAAGCAGGGAGCTGAGACCTTCAAAAGACAAACCCCAGAGTTAAAGAGCATGCGCAGTTGGCAAAGCGCTTTCTATGCAGGCTGGAGGACCTGAGTTCAATTCCCCAAACCCATGGTTTTTGTTGTTGTTGTTTTGGGTTTTTTTTTTGTTTTTTGTTTTTTTTTTTTTTTAAAAAAAGGCTGGGTGTGGTGATATGTGTGCTCGTAATCCCAGCACTGGAGGGTAGAGATGGGCGTAACCATGAGATTGGGTGGAGAGTTTGCTGCAAGTTCTAGGCTAGGGAGAGTGTCTGATTCGAAAACCAAACAAGATGGGGAGCTCATAAGGAAGGGCACCACCAAAGGCTGACCTCCGGTCTCCACAAGCACATGCACACATACCCATGGGCACACACATGGTCATATGTAAAATACACCCAGGTAAGCAAGCCGCTATGAGGGTGTATTTCGGTAAATGCGCTGTGCAGATGACGCCAAAGTCAACAGTCTCATGGGGCCCAGGGAGTGGGCGCTGGCTCCCTCCTAATCCTGATAACCAGTCTGTTTTCAGGACTTTGGCTCTTTATGCCGTCCCACATAGCAGCTATACTGCTTCCTCTATCTGGAACTTTTTCTCTGGGTATGGCTCACTCCATGGCTTAGTTAGGGTTTGACTGCTGTGAACAGACACCATGACCAAGGCAAGTCTTATAAAGGACAACATTGGGCTGGCTGAGATGGCTCAGTGGTTAAGAGCACTGACTGCTCTTCTGAAGGTCCTGAGTTCAAATCCCAGCAACCATATGGTGGCTCACAACCACCCGAAATGAGATCTGACACCCTCTTCTGGTGCGTCTGAAGACAGCTACAGTGTACTTATGGTATAATAATAAATAAATCTTTTTTTTTTTTTTTTTTTAAAAAAGGACAACATTTAGTTGGGGCTGGCTTACAGGTTCAGTGATTCAGTCCATTATCATCAAGGTGGGAGCATGGCAGCATCCAGGCAGGCATGGTGCAGGAGGAGCTGAGAGTTCTACATCTTCATCTGAAGGCTGCTAGCGGAATATTTGCTCCCAGGCAGCTAGGACTAGGGTATTAAAGCCCACACTCACAATGACACGCCTACTCCAACAAGGCCACACCTCCTAATAGTGCCACTCCCTGGGCCCAAGCATATGCAAACTGCCACACTCTTTGAAGGCTCCAGACAACTCTGAACTTCGAGGCTAAAATGCTTATTACAGGGCTATGATCACCTGTTAGACTGTATGTTTCGCAAGGCAAGACCCTGTGTCCCTAAAAGTGAGACGACCATGGACTGACTTCAGTCTCTCCCACTTAAAATGGTGTCTGGTCCTAGTGAGTGCTCCACCAACACTTGTACAGTGAATAGATGGATAGACAGGAGGTGAGTAGATGGGTGGATGGGTGGGCAGATAGGTGGGTGGGTAGATGGTTGGGGGGGGTGGATGGCTGAATGACGGTATCAAGGAGGAACCCAAAAGAGGTAACTCTTAGAGGGATTTCTATGTGGGTGTATTGTATGATGTATTATGTATGTATGTATGTATGTATGTATGTATGTATGTATGTATGTATAGAGTCTCACATGGCCAAGGCTGGACTGAAATTTGTTTTGTAGAGAAAGATCACCTAGAACTCACAAATCCCCCCAAGCTCTGTGATTACAAGTATGTACCACCACGCCCAGCTTATTGATTTAATTTTGGGGACAGGGTCTTTTGTAATGTGGGCTGTCATGAGACTCAGGCCCATCCTGCGCCCCCCCCCCCCCAAAGCCTTCTGAGTCCTGGGACGACAGGCATGTCTCACCATGCCTGCTTCTGGAGTGTGATCTTCTAACGGGATCAGATGAGGCAATGCTCTGAAAAGAAGGGGTGCTGCCTACCTTGAGCCTCCTGTGTGCAAGGCTGGGTGATGACAACACTGTGTACATGGTTACAGTCCGCAGGATCCTGGCTGTGACTAGGAACTGCCAGGAGCTTCCAGTCCAAGTGAAAGCATGGTCACTGTCACACTGAGCCCCCTGGGCAGTGCAGCTCCCTCTACCTGGACCACCTTCTGTATTCTGGGGCTCCTCGGAAGACGATGGCTTCCTTTCTAGTGTAGCTCCCTCACTTGACGCTCTGTGGCCACAATGCTTTTATTCTCTCCCAATGGAAAACATCTTTTGAAAACCGTTGGCATAATACATACTTTTAAAAAGATGGAAACCATATAGGTGAATATAAACGGAGAGTGAAAGAATTCCTCTTCCTTTTCTTTGATTCCTCTCCCAAAAGATAATTTCAGTAATAGCGCAGTGATTTGCATTCTTCTAGAACTTTCTAAAATGCACATCAACGTGGATTTGCACACAACTTATCAGCTGTGCTTGGCCCACCCTCTTCCCCCAAGGAGTATCAAGGGCAACTCTGTTTTTTAAGTGTGCATTCATGAACATGTTCATGTGAGTGTGTGTGTGTGTGCATGCATGTATGTGGATGTATATGTCCAGTGTATATTCCTCAATCTCTGCCTTTGTTTTCTTTTTATTTTTCTTTTCTTTCTTTCTTTTTTCTTTTTTTCTTTTGGTTTTTCGAGACAGGGTTACTCTGAGTAGCCCTGGCTGTCCTGGAACTCACTCTGTAGACCAGGCTGGCCCCGAACTCAGAAATCTGCCAGCCTCTGCCTCCCAAGTGCTGGGATTAAAGGCGTGTGCCACCACTGCCCGGTCTCTTTCTTTTTCTTTTTTCTTTTTTATTGTGTTGTGGTATGTGTTTAAGCCCATGTGTGTCATGAAGCACACTTGGCGATAAGAAGACAGATTTCATCTTCCACTTTGTTTGAGACAGGGTCTCTTGTTACTCACCGCAGTGTTCCCCAGGCTGGCTTCTGGGGATTCTCCCATCTCTGCCTCCAAGCTCACTACCAGAGCACTGAGATTGCAGGTGTGTGCTACCACACTGGGCCTGTGTGTGGGTTCAGGGGAATCCTGATTCAGGCCCACACTGCTTGCACCCACTGAGCCACTTCCCAAGCTCTCAACCTTCTTTCTCCTTTTTTTCTTTCCTTTCTTTTCTTTTTCTTCCAAGACAGAGTTTCTCTGCACAGCCCTGGCCATCCTGGAACTTGATCTGTAGACCATGCTGGCCTGAACTCACAAAGATCCACCTGCTTCTCACTCCCAATTGTTTGGATTAAAGGCGTGTGTCACCATCACCCGACTCACCCTTATTTCTTAGGTAAGGTCTTTTAATGAATTTGGAGCTTATGAATTGGGGTGGGCTGGTTGGTCAGTGAGCTTCAGGAATCTGCCTCTGCCTCCCAAGTACTGGAATTACAAACACATGCAGGTAGGTATGGAAGCCCGGCATTGATACCAGTTGTCTTTCCTGGTCTCTCCCATTTTATTTGTCGAGGCAGGACCTTTTGCTGAGCTTGGAGCTTGCCAATTCCAGTTTAGCTGTTCGGCTTGCTCTGGGGATGCCTACCTGTCTACTCATAGGCTATATTTTCCCTTTATCCCATTCTTGAGACAAGGTCTCTCTGTGTATCCCAGGCTGCCCTTGAACCCACAGTTCTGCATTAACCCCTTCAATCTCTTACAGCATATACAACCACACCCAACCAGAGCTGTCCCTTTGTTTTGCATGTGTGTGCATATGTGTGTTGAGCATGTCACGTGTGTCCCAGTGATTGGATTTCAAGCATGTACTACTTGGCTTCTTTTGATGTGGGTTCTGCATATTCAACTCAAATCCAGATGCTTGCAAGGTAGGCTCTTTATCTCCCTGAGCCATCCCTCCAGCCCAAGCTCCCCTTCTTGGTGTGTCTGCTTGTTCAAGTGGGCCTTCATTGGGCTTGGCAACCTAAGTCCCTTCCTCCAGGTGGAGGTGATGCTCGTAAGGCCACTGTTTCACTGATACGAAGAAGGCAGAACTCAGACATCTCCTACCTAACTCGTGATGGCTTGCCCAGGTCCCCAGGCCTGAGGTCTGGAGAATCGCCCCTTCCTTCTCTCTCATCCAGCAGTTCCCATGTTCAGGGCTGGAAACAGATGCATTCTTCCACCCACAACACCTGGGACCGAGAGAGGTGGGGGTGGGGGGAGAGCAGGCTGGTCTGCCTAATGTCTGGTAGCTGGAGGACAGCAGGCACCAGGGTTCTAGGACGTCAGGACTTCTGATGTGTCTCCAGCAACCAAACTGAGCAGTGGACAGCAGCGGGATGTCCCAAAATAGCCTGGCCCTTTGAAAACAACCAGGTCAGAAGGCAGAGGAGAGTCAGGAGGGGAGAAGCAGTTGGAACCCTTTGGGTTTGATTGAGACAATCCTTCTATCTGTGTTAATTAGTTTAACCTCAACAATGAAGGAAGCTGAGCTGCAGCAAAGGAAATGTCTGAAAGGTTGAAACAGAATCGAGAAGTCCTGTGATGTTCCTAAGGTCACACAACCAAGAAACTCTAGAGATTGGAACCTGGGGACACCTGACTTTAGAAGATCCACTTCCAGCCACCCAACCCCTCACCTCTCCTCCCATCTACTGGCCATTTGATACCTATCACTTAATCTCTCTGGGTCATGATTTTAAAGACTTAATTTATTGTTATGTGTGGCTGTATGTGTCAAGGCACACATGTAGGTGTCAGAAAATATTACGGAATTGTTTCCCTCCTTTTGCTTCGAAATTTTTTATTGCGCTGTATTTATTTATTGCACATGCATATGTACGTTTATGTATGTGAGGCATGGCATGCACGTGGTGGTCAAAGGACAACTTGTGGGGATCAGTTCTCTCCTGACATGTGTAAACTTGGATCATCTGTGACAAGGGTCTTTACCCACTGGGCCATCTCACTGGCCTTCTCCTTCCATTTTTAAAATGGCTCCAGGGGTTGATTACAGGCCAACAGGTTTGCATGGCAAGCACCTTACTGAGCTGTCTTGCCAATCATAGTCTCCTCTTCTAGAATGTGCCACCTAACGTACGTGACCATTGCGAAATGGGAATGAGGCTTCGTGTTCCATAGCATTTAGCATTCAAACACTTATTTTTGAGAAAAAGAATTCCTCTGGGGGCTGGAGAAATGGTTTGGTCATAATGCGCTTGCCTTGTAAGCATGAGGACCTGAGTTTGAGTCTCAGAATCCACAGGAAAAAACCAGATGTAGTGGTGCTACATTTGTGATCCCAGACGTGGTGTGGTGGTGTTACATTTGTGATCCCACATGTGGTGGTGGTACATCTGTGATCCCAGATGTGGTGATGATACATTTGCAATCCCAGCACCTGGGAGGCACAGACAAGTGCATCCCTGGAGCCTGATGTCAAGCCAGCCTAGACTAATTGGCAAGCTCCAAGCCAGCGAGAAGACCCCGTCTCAAAGCAAAAGGTGATGGTCCCTTAGAGATGACATCCCAAATTGTCCTTTGCTTTCCATATACACACTTAATCAGACACTTATACGGGAGTCACTTTCTGTTCAGTATCTCCCCCACACCCCCAGGTACTTTTCTAAGCAATTTATGTTTGGTAAGCCCTGATTCTGAACTGTGAACTAGAATTCAACATGAGTTTTTACCACAGGCTACCTATGCTGTACTCGAGCAGATGCCAGAACTTGCTGAGCCTTGCTTTTTCCCCATCTGTAAGATAGAAGATAGGGCTGTGTCCTTCTGGGCGAGTGCTTAGGAGGATCATGAGGTGTCAGAACACAGTAGAAGGTACAGAATAAGCATTTGAGACCCACGGCGGTTGGCATTCTTGTTAAAACAATGACTAGACATTATGTTGTCCTCGGATGAGTCAAAACGTGTCTAACATTATCAAACCAAGGCCACTAGAGTGAGACAAGAATGGATTTCAGTCTTAACAACACATCTCTGTGTCGGGAGCCACCCAGAACATTTCCGGACATTACCATAATCCTTCCACAGTCCCGTGGGTTAAAGATAATGGTGACAGTCAGCTTTAAGTGTCAACTTGACACAACCTAGAATTACTTAGGGAGAGTAGCAATGAGTGGTTGTCTACCCTGGGTTGGCCTATAGGCACATCTGTAGGATTTGTCTTAATTTAACTAAATTATTATGTGGGGCCACTAAGCCCCACTTTGGGCAGCAGCATTCCCTAGTGTACTGGCTGGTTTTGCGTCAACTTGACGCAAGCTGGAATCATCAGAGAGGAAGGAGACAGCTGTAAGGCAATGTTTGAATAAGTGGTCAATTGGGGGAGGGCCCAGCCCGTCGTGGGTAGTTTCATCTCTGGGCTGGTGGTCTTGTGTTCTATAAGAAAGTAGGTTGAGCAAGCCAGGGGAACAAAGCCAGTAAACAGCAGCCCTCCATGGCCTCTTCCCCAGCTCCTGCCTCCAGGATCCTGCCTGTCCTGACTTTTTTTTAATAACGAAGAGCAACAGGGAAGTGTACGCCAAATAAACCCTTTTTCTCCCTAACTTGCTTTTGATCATGGTGTTTCATTGAAGCAATAGAAGCCCTAATTAAGACACCGAGGCATGAAGCCTTCCTAAGAGAGGAAAATCTAGTTAAGTGTAAGCAAACACGCAGGTGAGCATGTATTGTGTTCACTTCTCTCTGCTTCTGACTGTGGGTCTGACATGACTAAGATCCCTGCCCTGGTCGTCCCACAGCAATGGACTGTAACCTGGGACAGTGAATGGAAATAAAGCCTTTCTCTCCTAAGTTGCTTTTTCCAGGGTGTTTTATCACAGCAACAGAAGCGATGATTAGAACAAGCTTATTATTCACTTTCCTGTTACCCTGATAGAATACCCCACCACAAAGCAATGTGCTTGGACTCATAGCCCCGTAGGAGACACAGTCCGTCGTGATAGAGAAGGCGGTACCACAGGATCATGAGCGAGACTGAAAAGTGAGTCACAGCCTCACCTCCAGTAACCTACTTCCACTAGTCAGGTCTCACCTCCTAAACCATCCACAACCTTCCAAGCAGCATCAGAGGCTGAGGAGCAAGTATGCACACACTTGAGCCAGTGGAGGGAGGGCATTTTCGTCTTCCATCCCCCACATGTGCCTCCACTACAGAGATACAGGGCAGCCATTGTTGTTTGGTATATTCAAATCAGAATTCATCCTGGAGCCCTTCTCACCACTCCTGCCTTGTCCTCCAGAGAGGATGGGGTAGTGGCAAGCCTTGCGTCTCAATGGGCGAAAACTAGGACGCGTACACAACTCAGGACCACAGTGCAGACCTTGATTTGGGGGGTGGGGTGCAATGTCTAGGTGACTCCAGGCTAATAAACCCCCATGCAATTGGGCCTGGATCCGGTTCCTAAGTCTTAAGTCTCTGCTACATGAATATGCAAACGCCCATTGACAGCTCAGCTCCAGTTCAGCCTGCTTTCAAATTGATGAACACAGCCTGGGCCTCTCACCATGCATAACAAGGCTACCTGCTAATCTCACTAAAGCTCCCAAGGCTAGCGGGTGTGAAGGGGTCAACACAGCCCATTCCAGCAAGTGCATTGAGGGCATGTATTCCGGGCTTAGCTTCATTCAAGACTTGCTCATTTTGGGGGGATCAATATGGCCCTTGGAAAGCTTTGAACAGCTTGCTGCTTCTCTCCCTAGCTCCAAGACACATGTGCAGGAGACCGAGGTCCTGTTCGAGGGCACAGAATATTCTGGAGCCTGAAAGCTGGTTTGGCAAGCAAAGGCTTCATTCAAAACCTATTGTCTTGGACTGGGATATAGCTCATTTGATAGAGTGTTGCCTAGCATGCTTGAAGTCCTAAGTTCAAATCCCAGCACTGCATAAACTGGGCTCAGTGTTGTAATCCCAGCATTTAGGAGGTAGTGATAAGATAATCCATTTAGGAGGAGTTCAGGGTTTTTCCAGGCTAGTTTTATGTCAATTTGACACAAGCTAGAGTCATCTGAGAGGAGGGAATCTCAGCTGGGAAACTGCCTCCATGAGATCAGGCTATAGGCAAGCCTGTAGGACCTTTTCTTCGTTAGTGATTAATGGGGAGGGCCCAGCCCATTGTGGGCGGTGTGATCCTTGGGCTGGTGGTTCTGGGTTCGATGAGAAAGCAGAATGAGCAAGCCAGGGGAAGCCAGCAGGTAAGCAGCTCGCCTCCATGGCCTCTGCGTCAGCTCCTGCCTCCAGGTCCCTGCCCTGGCTTGAACTTCTGCTGGGACTGCCTTTGATGATGAACTGTGATGTGGAAGAGCAGGCACAATAAACCCTTTTCTCCTCAACCTGTCTTTGGTCATGATGTTTTGTCACAGCAATAGAAACCCTGACTAGGACAAAGGTCATGCAGAGCTACACAGACCCTGTCTCAACAAACACGCACCCCCCCCCCCAAAAAAATACCCAGCTCCTTGTGCGTCTACCACAACCCTACCTTTTCTCTTTTTCTTTTAAGATTTACTTATGTTTGCATGTGAATGTCTGTGAGTGCACATACACTTGTGTGAGTGTGAATGTTTGTGTGAGTGTGAATGTCTGTGTGAGTGCACACACCTGTGTATGTGTGAATGTCTGTGTGAGTGCACACACTTGTGTGTGAATGTCTGTGTAAGTGCATTTTTGTGTATGTATGAATGTCTGTGTGAGTGCACACACTTGTGTATGTGTGAATGTCTGTGTGAGTATACACTTGTGTATGTGTGAATGTCTGTGTGAGTGCACACACTTGTGTATGTGTGAATGTCTGTGTGAGTGCACACACTTGT